>VJXU01000084.1:2039-27491 GCA_008694245.1 Ganoderma sp. BRIUMSc
TGCCGTTGGGCAGCGGTCGTCGGGCCTGACACGGTGGTGTCTCGTCTCGGCGGCCCACTTCTCTCCTTCGCGAAAGTCGACTTTGGCTCTCGCCGTGGCTTGATCCTGCTGGTTTGGGTTTCTACATCCCGAGTGGCACTAATGACTGCCTACTTCTCAGGCCCCCAGGTCCTCTCGAAGAAGCGCGACAGTGCCGACTTGCAACACGAAATACTCGCTTCCTGCCCTCCCCCCTACACCCAGCAACCATCATGTACGGACGCGCAGGCTTCAGACGACGACTCTGAATGTAGCTTCGTGTCTGCACATGACGATATACCACCGGTTCTCCAACCGGAGGCAGCTCAGCTCACAGCCGCTCCCTCGCTTCGCTCAGCCTCCCTACTTGGAACACGACCCCGCCCTGCGAACAACGACCCCGCTGGCGGGCCTGGCACTCACCTCGGCCTACGCGTTCACGCAGGTGCCAGCGCCAAGCCGCAACGTAAAAACGCCCCGCCCGAGGGCGATGAACCTGCGAGAGGGAAGATTCATACCACTTGACGATCGTCGAGGACTTCAACGCTCTTCCATCCTCCCAGACTCCATGCTCGCAAACGACCGCACCGCTTTCGCACACGTGTCCCAGATCCGCGGCCGCGACAAGTTCCTCGAGCCGATCCACCCATGGATGCCGGCCGCCCTGCCGTCCTCCCCGGCTAGCAGTCCCCCTCAGAAGGTCGAGACCTCGGCAATGACGCTACAACCTGACTTCATTTTACCATAACAGATTCCATGATCAAGTTCTTTCCCCCAATTTGCCACAGTCTCGGCTCCTTTCACTGTACGCAACACTCTTCATACCGCCCAGGCATGGCCTTGATGTTGGGGTCCCTCTGCACAAAACGAGTGCCGCACGCCAGTCCTCCACCCGCGACTACAACATAGGAAGCCTGGCTACTCTTAATCGTGCTCTTCGCCGTCCCTGAAATCGCCAATCGTGCCCAAGAAGTTACGCCTCTAGGTATGTGAACGATCCTCGACTCTGCAACGCTCGACATACGCACCTTCTTTCACTTTACCTTCCGTCAGCATCTCTCTGGCTAGCCGAGTCCACGACCCAGGCATGTTCCTCTCCCCTGTTGACCATCGCAGCATCGAAGTGTACGTTTGTCCCCTTCATAATGCTTGCTTGACTGTGCACTGACAAGCATGCGTTGTCTCATTGACTACCCCTTGTCAACTATGATTCATGCTACAACGTCAGCCGCCTAGAGAATGTGCGTCGGGGCTTCGTGAACGAGCTACCGACCACCTTCGAGGATTTTTAACGTCTAGGAACTGGACGCGACCTGTGCTGATCAAGAACGATCAACCGCGAAGACCATCCAAAATGCTCAACTTCGCCGTCAGCATCGCATGTACCTTCCCTCCTATCCACGATACCGCCGTTCCTTGCCGTCTTGATATCCCTCACCAGATTCCTCTCATCTGCGTCAGCAAATGCCAACCAGCATATGACGCAACTGACGTTGTCCTGCTGGCGGACATGCGGGACTATGAGACCTGTTCCGCCGCATCTGCGCCACTGAACTCGTCGATCTGGATGGTCTCATCCGTCGTTATCTTTCCCAGACGCATTCTACAGATGCGGATGGGAAAAGGTCTTCGTCGTCCTTGAGGTCATGCGGATCGCCCATGTCATTGTCGGCTCGGCATTTCTGATATTCCTGACCGAGTATATTTTGCTAGTCCACGTTCACGCAGTCTCCCATGTATCCAAGGCCGTCTTCGTCTTTGAAGTTTACCTGTGTCCTTTCCGTTTCAATTCACCCGTCTGCCACACACGATGTGTGCGAGCCTCAAATGAAGCCCGTGGCAGGGTCCGCCGCCCCTCTGAGCTCTATGAACTACCAGGAAACGTCCGCCCTGATGAACAGTGCCCGCATCAAAACCGCATAGTTGTGCTGGTCGTGTTCAGCCCCCCGTTATCTTCTTCCCCGCGAAGAGGTCACTCGTCAAGGTGGCTGGCTGGCTGGCTGGCTTTCTTCCTCCTCCCTGTTCCCTCCATAAGGGTTTCGCTTGCCATGTCGGTCTCGGATGTCTTCGCCCGGGCATGCACACAACAACCCTCCTGATCTGGACTTCCTTCGAACGCCCAGAGATCAGCGTTGAGCGGCAAGTGAGAAGTTTCACTAGCTCTGTTTTAACTCTGGCATTAAAGTATTTGTTTTGTCAGTGCGAAAGCCGTCCAGCCCGGCTCCGAGCCCAGAGTTCGGATGTTGAAGATGGACGAGGCCATGTTTTTCTATTGCTCTGCCAAGTGTGACGCGCGACGCGTCGGAAGAACAGTTTTAGTGGCGGGATGATCATGCATCACATCCGCCGTCGTAGAGGGTCGAGGCAAGCTCGTTTCCATGCGTAGCGGTGCCGAAAGACTGTTCTGCACCCCAGTTTATAATACTTCTCATCAGTGTTGACAGTTCACGCTTCATCAATGTCGCGACGCCACCCTGTGACCTCGTATCCGGTGCTTTGAGGGGAACCACGCAAACTCACCCATTCGAGAGGAACGTAGGAGTTCTGGAGCCCAGGCGACTCGGAGGGTCAAGAGCTTCATGGAGGGTCACAGTAGAAGGCGGCCGTTGGTGCGACGACCACTGAAGCGGGCAAACCGACATGTGAGATGACTGATTTATCGTGTCACCACTTGCTACTTGATGGTATGAGCTGACAGCTGCTCGTAGCTGCTTCGTGACACGACTTGTGGACCTGTGTGCGAAAGTATGGGGCTCAATTTGAAGGAGGTGCTCCCGCATGGAGTTCTATTTGGTTCAACCAGACCACGCCCCCCTCGATCGCGCCCTCCCCGAGCGGGCTGATTCGCCACACATCATCTAAAAATTCAACGGGCGCAGCCCGGGGACACCTCTGCGAACGATCAGTTTCAAGCTTTCCGAGACGAATGGTGGCTCTCCCTCTTGAAACGAGCGTCGCAGTCTTCCCCGTGTCGGGACATTGTTGTCACAGTTGGCAAGCTATATTCTGAGCATGAGTGATGGGAAACCTTATGCCTTCCTGTGTCTTCCACGACGACTCATTTTCCTGTTACAGGCCCTGGTCACAAAGATCGTTCGTGACATCGTCATGGATGTGACACGAAGTCCTTCTACCTCGTAGATGGTTGACTTTCCACCACCATTGCAGACCGGTGTATCGGTCCAAGCCACCAGTATAAGGGCGGGATACCTCCGGCCTGCTGAGATCGCTGTTGTCCTCCCACTCTTGCCAGGGTCCTCTCCGCTGCGTCTTTACAAGGCCCTTTCTGCACTCATCCCTCTATCCTACTTGGCATGACGTCCATTGATCGTCAACCTCCCATTCACTATCGAACGAAAACCAATGAAGACCCATGCGGTGGTCCCGAAAATGTCTACAATGGTTGTCAAATGGTCTTCGCTCGCATGGAACCTGGTAAAAAGCTCTGCTCTCTCTGCGTAAGGCTACAAGACCCGGCGATAAGTGGTCCGAACATTGCTGAGATTCGGGTAGGGTTTTTTTCGTCAGTGGTTTTCCCGACCTAACTGTGTCGCTTAGGCCGCGTACACGCAATGTGGCGAATGCGGTATATGCGGTACGACAGTGACCGATCCATGTGGGACATGCCGCCGAGCAGGTGAGTTCATCTTACTGCACCCCTCGCTCAATGCCAAGACTGCTAACGCAACCGTAGACAATTATGAGAAAGGCGCATCGGACTCCGAGCGGGAGGCCTCCGCCCAGCGCCGTCGTGCTAACCTTGAGGCCAAGCTCCTCCATAGGACGGACAATCCTGACGTCGGAACTGCGGTTCCACTTCAGGAGTTGCAAGCCATTCGTGCGGCCCAAGGTTTTGGTGCCCCTGCTCAGAAAGTGCAGGTTCCTCATTGTACCGTCTATTACGAATGTCGGAGAAGCGATTCTTCGAAGCACGTCGATCAAATGCTCGGAACAGGGGTCATATTCTTCCCGGAAGTGAACACCATGCTATGTACGTCCCATTCGAGCGCTTGGACATCAGGGTCTGCCATGCCTTACGCAAAACATTAGCCCTCCAATCCCGCATTGTTAAGGAAGTGAATGGACGATGGACAGAGTTCTACTCTGCGCCATTGCTTGAGTACGTCTTCCTCTTCTGAGTGTATGAGTGATTGACGGAGACGAGTATGAAATGTTTAGGGAAGAGACTAACCTACGTGCACCGAACAACTACGTGTTCCCCATCGATGATCTCGTCATGACGGTCGCCCAGTGGTACCAGTCCTACAGCCGTCCGGAATACCGCGATACGTACATTGTGCTCCCCAAACAGACTCAGCGGAAAGGCAAACAAAACTCAAAATTGTGTGCGTTCAGCGTGGAGCTCTATATCCACATTGGCCAAGTCCGTCAAACAATCTAGTTGTTTTGTTTTGATAGCGTCTGACAAACTTACAGTATGCAGCCCGCACCGGAGACCCCGAAGTTCTCTGCACCGGACGAGGAGGCACAAAGCGCAAGACCTCCGCAGTAGGCGTTGCAGATATGCGTGTGGGCTCTTCCAGTTCCAAGCGTGCCCGAGGTCAGATCCTTGTGTCGACCTTATGTTTCGACGTGTTTTTGACGTTATCACAGAGACTGCGCCCTCTCAGGGAGTGCGTCAGACCCTTCGATCCACGTTCGTTGCGGACGGCAATCTTCTTGCCCAGCCGCTCTCCGCCATCTCTGTAGTGGAGATTCACTTCAAGAAGACGACTTGCTTTATATCTGAGGGTTCTGGCACTCCAACCCTCATGGAGGAGTCGCCATTGCTGTCAGGTTTTCTGGAAACACGACCTCTTGACCTCAACGCCAGTGATCGGGGCACTGCGAAGGATGTCTTTGGAGTGAGTCTCCGCACACGTTGTATTGGATGCTTTATTTGACGCCCCAGCTGAGCAGTTACGAATTGGTACCCGGTCCTACGTCGCCAAGAAGTTGGTCAATGTCGGCGATGGTAGATCGGAAGAAATTCCCATCTCGAAAGCTGTCAATATTCTCATCGCAGATCTTATTCGGTTGAAGCGCATGGCTTACTTCGCGGAGAAGTTCAAAACCCTTGCTTTCGATCAGGGAGTCGATGTTGCCGGTAAGATACCACATCTAGACCATAGCTATTACTAACGCATCGTTGGTAGAGTTCGACGTCTCTGACGCATTTCTCATCAAATCCTACAAACGCAGCTCGTCGACGGTTCTCTCATCTGATCGTGCAGATGGGGAGCACGACCAGGGCACTCGCGTCGAGTCCGTCGAGGAGGTCTCAGCGGTGTATCTCGTTGAACCATTGCGGCTTTCGACGACGGTCGTCAAATTCAGCGGAACATTCGGTTCGACGACCCGCAGTGACTTGCGGTCGCTCACCGTGACTGCACTCGCCCACTATATAGCAGAACAGACGGCATGTCGGTATATCTTCGCGGACATACAAGGTTTGTAGAGTCTTTTGGGTACGTATTCAGAGGTTGACGCCACGTTCGCTACTCTAGGCTCAAATAATGCTAACGCGAGCGGGAAGCTGTTGCTCACGCTGTTTGATCCCATGACCCACACATTGGAAGGGTGGGCTGCTAATAACTCTAATTTGCGCCGAACGCAACTCACAGTTGACTCCAGGACGTCTGGTCTCGGTGATCACGGATTGCAAGGCCTTGATGACTTTGTTTCCTCTCACCTTTGCAACAACATTTGCTTGGCCCTGGAGCTTTCTTCGCGTGAGATAATGGAGAACACATTGGCAGAACTTAAAGACGATACAGCCCAGGAGCCTCGTGAGAATACATCTGATGAAGAATGATTGGTTGGATGTGAGTCGCCGCGTTCTGCTTTACTTCAATATATTCGTTCCCATGTACTGACGGTCTCCGTCAGCTTGCATCACTCTTGATATACGCCGGCACTCGTATCTACCTCGCCAGAGCCATGTAGCTCGCTTCCAGATGTCTGCGCTCCACTCCCGTATTTTCTCTCTGGCCATCCAAGTGGCAATTCGGTAGCTCTGAGTCCGAGTCTAGACCTTTCTTGATGTTTCATGTACGAGTTCTGAAATGAAACAAATATGCCATTGCGAGTAACACAATATACAGAGTCATTCTCTACGAATAGATCTGTAACATAGATTCCTTGATCTGCACTACATCGACTCGTAGACATAACTACCTCATGTCCTGTCTCGTAGTCGGCTCGCAGCTACTACAGATGGATACGACTTCGAACGACCTTCATGGCGCTATCCCGGTCGTCGTTGCCACAGTCGCATCACGGCCAAGCGGACCTAGCAAGCTAATGTCATATTCACCTATGCAGTTGAATATCGGAGTCAGTATACAGCTCAACATGGATCCTTACAAGTTAGAAGATGTGCTCACCGTGATTCGTGAAGACGCGTATGGTGGGGGCAAGCGCTAAGTGTTGTAGCCCGTTCGAACTCGTTGTGGGGACCGGAGGCGTCTACTTGGCTTCCACCATCATCCATCATCGCCCCCGTGCTCACGTCCCCATTAACTAGCCTGAGGACTCCTTCATGACTGACAAGGCCGTCAAGTACAGCCGTGAAAGTGGTGTTTGCAGGACTGGGCGAAGGTGTGAGAGGGCATCATGTTAAGGTAAGTGGTATCATACGGCAACTTTCGGGCACCGTCCGACGCTTTCGCCACGCGCAGGAAATGACAGCTGTGCTCACGAGGATATACCTTCGTGGTGGGGACCCTAAGTGTAGGGAAGAGTTGTCGTGCGCGGGGATATACCTTTGTAGTGCGGGCCGTCGGGAATAGTTATTGTGGTGCGCGGGGGTCACACACATTCGCTCAACCGGGTATGTACACGTCTTTGTTGATTCCCCATGGCACATATCTTATAGCATGTGCTGTAACATTACTTTTGCTCATTGTTGTATAGATATAAAGCTTGCCGGCGCGGTTGGTCTCCTTGTTTCTTCTCCGTTGGATGAGTTTGTGGGTAACGCACTGTGTCCATCCTGGTGACAACGTCTCCCCGATTGCTATATATCAGCCCGTCGGCCACAGCCCCCTCCCTTGTCCCTGTGGGATGCAACACTGCGCCGACCTTACCTTCTTTCTGCGCGCGATGGGTTGTGGATACACAGTTTCCCCGGCTCTTACCTTCAGCCTTAGAAGTGAGTACTATGGTACTAAGGTATCCATGAATCCAGGGTGACGTTCACTTTCGCCTCTACCAGATGCTAGATGTCTCGGGTAATCCCAATTTGTGGATGAGACTTGCGGATCACACGAAGGAGGTGCGTTCTGGTGGAGCGCGCAGCATGATTATTCATCCTCTCCCCCTAGTCGAGTTCCGGCCCTGCATATGTCGTACACCTCTCCGCGAGAACCCTCAATGGATGGCACTCAAGCAAGGATATTGCCACCCTCGGCCTTCAGTAAGATCGCGAGTTTCGCCGATTATTGGTCCTATCGGACACCTCCGCTGCCACATAATCCCTGATGCTTTCCACTCCGAACGGCTGACCCACCCCCGGTTCCTCCTCCACGAGCTTCACATCCTCCTCTCTTCCCCTGACCAGATATTTCTCGGCGAGTTCAACAGCCCTTTCCATTTGGACGTTATCAGCATGACGCTTCAAGGTATGTTCCCGTTGACCGCGCGTCTTGCCTCGAGATGTGGAGTCGACACCCCGGCACCTAGTCGAAGCTGGCATTCGCGCATGTTTTCCTTCTGTGCGTTATGGTTCTCATATTGCTTTGTTGCAGGCTCGTCCTACGCCGAGTTGGACCACGTCCGACAGGTATGCCGCGAGAATCTTTATCTTACCGCGTAAGACTTGTTGACAAACGTACTCGGACACATAGACGCGTTCTGGCAACGCGTTTTCTCCTTGGCGTTCTCGCATCGGTACCCCATTACACGTCCCAGGATTTTGTCTTGCAGCGCAGGTTGAGAAGGCCTTTGTCCGATATGAGGAACTGTTTCGTCACAGACCACCCACCGCGTCTACCTCCCTAGGTCCCGACGATCTTCCTCTCGAGCCACTCGATGAAGATACAGACGAGAGCCGTGCGCTTCATGCCCCGAAGGCCGCGGTTACACTCACATCAGCGACTACGTCCGGCTCCTCTTGCAGCTCTCCCCAGCCCCATCCCTCCATGTTGATATCGAAGCATTACAAGAAGCAGCACTCAAAGGCGGGACGACAGAGGAAGCGCGCTGCGGCTAAGCAGGTCGACGTCGGTAAAAACCCCAAGATCAGTCGCGGGGTGAAGAAGTGTGCCCGGCAACGCATCTTGGACGCGTTCAAAGACGCCTCAACTAGGCTCGACTATAGCAACTTGAACACCGCCGAAGTCATGACTCACGACGCTTCAGCAGCCGCCCTCCAACCGAGGCAACCAATCCACACCGACTTTTCCCTTGCCTTTGAGGACGTGTCGGTCGCAAGCACCGCATTCATAGCGCTGGACGAGGATGATGGGTTCGGCCCCTTCGAGCACTCAATAGAGACACTAATCGCGGAGCACGGGTACTCGGAGGTCGACTGGGATGGCAAGTACTTATCATCTTCGCTGTTTCCGGCTTTTTATGTTGTATCTAACACGAATGCAGGGAATTTATTCCAATACTATCTGCGACTGGACATGTACTGTCCTCATTAGTAGGCCAACCGGACGATGAGAATTGAGATCAAGAGGTCAATGCTGCTCTCTCCGACCTCTTCGAAGCTTCTTCGGAGCTTTCCGCGCCGTCTACCGTCTCCAGGCAAAGGAAAGGGTCCATAGACGGTCGGGCTCAGGCTCTAGCTCCCCCGCGGTGTCGGTGGGAATATCATACGGCGGGGAAAAGCAGGTGGGCATTGCTATTGGTTAGGTTGGACGCCTAGTAACGTCTGGTCTCGCAGCGCATCGGCAATCTCGCCCATTCTCCGCACAATCGTGCTGCTCTATCTGCGCTCCTAGAGTCTACCCGCTACGGCGTGTAGCCAACTTCGCAGACTGTACGCTTATTCTGCCAGCGCTGCATGCTGTAGATATTGATTTGTCTTGGGTATCATTCAGTTGCACTGCGTATGACCGCGCCCGACCTGCACAACGTTTACGCAGATACTCTCGAAGAAGTGTGCGAGAGAAATCCCAGCCTCTCTCGCAACTTTCCCAACAACGCTTTCGCTGGGGCGACGCTTAATCTAGGCCCGCGCACTTCGACGTGCATTCACACTGACCATTACAACCATCCCGAAGGCACGTGCGCGATCACAGCTCTCGGTGACTACGACTACAAGGTTCGCGGGCAACTTGTCCTCAAGAAACTCAAACTGATCGTACGGTTTCCTCCCGGCTCAACAATCCTCATCCCCTCGGCCCTCGTGCCGCATGGCAACATCCCCCTGGCACAACACGAGCGTCGATATTCATTTACTCAGTATTTTGCTGGCAGAATCTTTCGATGGGCCGAGTGTGGACATCATACGCAGCGCTCGTTCCTTAGTGGTGGAGGGCAGTTCAAGCGTACGGGGAAGCAACGCTGGGATGAATCAGTGAATAGGCTATCTACTGGGACGCAGGTGAAGGAACACTGGGGTCTAGCCTAGTTAATGTACCTCAGCACCCTAGTTAGTTATATGTATTGTCGGCTCAAATCTATCACCGGTGTCAAACCAGGGTGGGTACAAGTTCTACTGGAGAGATCGCCCATGTCCAACGCGATTTCTGTGCAAGCATAGCGCATATTGTGCCAGGAACACAGGCATACGTCGTACTCCTGACATGTCGTACACAGGCCGTATATTCTGTTTCGACAGCCCGAGCCAGACTTGAAAGATCCGATCAGAAGCAATGCGTGCAAGCAAGCTCAATCGCTGTGACTACCTGCTTGGCGCCGTGTCACCGGTCCGCTTCCCTCCATCATGCCATGCATCGCTCGATCTTCATCTGTCTTGCTAGGGATATAAGAGCCACTCTGTCCCCACCCTTACTGCATAGTCTACCCAGTGCACGACCTTCACCCTCACCCAACTGTCAGACTTCCACCAAGCCCGGATGGCTAGTGTCGCATCGGCTCCCAATGATGATGACCCCGCCAGCCTTGTTGAGATGCAAGGTGCCGTACCTGACCCACTTCTCCCCAACTAACTTGACACTGACTAGAATCTATTCAGGAAACCGCAAACACAGCCGCACTCCGGACAGCGACGTTTTGAATGCGGACGATGGGACCTCGAGGAAAGCGCCAAAAGGTGAGTACCCCAAGAAGATATCCCCACTACATCCCGAGGCTCATAGAGCCCCCCACAGTAGATGAAGAACAACTGTCGCCGAATAAAAGGGCACAAGGTCAGTTGTCCGATCCCAAATGCCAGCAAAGAGCGTATGCTGACCAGATATAACCCAGCGGACGAAGTCGCCACTGCTGATATAGTCCCTCCTGGAGAAACCTACGTCAACAATCTGTCGCTACTCTTCAAGCTGAACGACGTGAATGGTGGCTTGACTGAGAAGCAGCTGTCGATGATCTTGTGCAGGTGTTGCTTTTGCGGTAAAATATTTACGAAACATGTGTTCTACACATATCACTCACATTGCTGCCCTGAGCCGGAGTAGTCTGTAGTTCGTTGACAGATGGAACGCCTTTATGTAACAATTCTCCGCTGTTATATCCACAA
Organism: Ganoderma sp. BRIUMSc; assembly: GCA_008694245.1. Classification (NCBI taxonomy): domain Eukaryota; kingdom Fungi; phylum Basidiomycota; class Agaricomycetes; order Polyporales; family Polyporaceae; genus Ganoderma; species Ganoderma sp. BRIUMSc. The sequence goes on from VJXU01000084.1 coordinate 12,709, forward strand.
CCAACGGCGATACTACATGCGATCGTTGGGTGAAAATTTGGGAAGGGTGCGCTCTTCAAGTTACCCGTCCGCCAACTCCAAGTCAGCGAGATTGGTGTTTGGGAGCGAAACACGCATCCCTCGCCTTGTGCTCAAAGGATGCCAGCCGGACACCGGTATGGAAGGGACGTGCGAAGTATGTCGCCTTTACTTATCGGCCTGATGCTTGTCGAACGCACCCTAAGTACTCACCACCCGAACTGCTCGCGTGCGTGGAGCCTCCAGACAGACAGCCAGGATATCTGGCCGTCCTCTAGTATCCTATTCCTCTGACTCGCCAAATTTGTCCGCGTTGAATGTAGGCGTGAGGCACCACGAAGGCTGCTCATGCGATTACGAAGCCTCGTACGCCTAGTCCTAGGCCTGGGACACAGCGCCGGATAATCAGCAGAGACCCATCGAACCTCCGTATACACTATCGCCGACTTACCCGGCATTCTGATACTTAGATGCATGCCGCTCTGCCTCCACCTGATTGTTCCACGAAAACTTCCTCCGACCACCGGCAATTTCCTGGAGTCCTTTCTGGTTGGTTGTCACACTTCCTAGCTACCGGTGCGCGTCATCCCTCCCTCATCCAGTGGAGGGTAGAAGCGAAGTTTTGGGAGGCAATCCGATACGGGGATCAAAGGTTGGCACATAACGAGGAATGCCAACGACACGCATTTAGTTTCCGAGAGCCTGGGGTTCAGTGCGCGAGAGTGACGCGGGCTCGAGGCGTATGGATGGGCGGGCTCGATTGGCGCGGGACTCGCACGGCGGGTGAGAGTGACGCGGGCTCGGGGCGTACAGGCTCAATTGGCGCGGGACTCGTACGGGGGAAGCGTGGCTTGATGGAATGACGGCGCGCATGCAGGTCCCCCCTTCGCTTCCCCGTCGCGGTATGCCGCCTGAAGAATCTGGCCATGGGTCCGGCGGGCAAAATGTGTGGGGCAAGTCCCTGATGCGCGGGAAGTCCATCGTACGCGACGGGAGTACCGACACTTTGGGACGTTCAAAATCATCGGGTTTACACTTACGTACCCAGGAAATCCGAAGGAATCCGTAGAAACGTCTGGAAATTATCGTTCAGCAGGATCGCGGAGCCGAAATTGGCGCACGATCGCGAACTCGAGGCTACAGCGGCGTTGGGTACATTTCGGCCAATGTAGTTCGGCTCCGCGACCGCGAACTCGAGGCTACAGCGGCGTTGGGAACGTTTCGGCCATGTAGTTCGGCTCCGCGACCGCGAACTCGAGGCTGGGGCGGAGCTGCGCGCTATTCGGCGGTGTTCATACCTCCGAGCGCACTCGGATCCGGGAGGATCCGGGTCGTCGCACCAGGTCGCACCCAAACAGCGTGGAGATTAGACTCGAACCAGTTGAACGGGACACATCAGCGGAGAGTGAAAAGAAAGAGTTCCGATGGTCAGAGAGAGTCGTTATCGCCGGATCTCGGCTGGGTTCCTACGTGGCGATGGGAAGGCAGCCAGGCACGTCCACTGACCTGTCACGTTGTTCAGAACCACGACAGTCACAATGAATCTCACCAGATACCTGTTCCCCGCCTCGAACTTGGAGATCCCTCTCCTCCCCAATGAAGTTCCCATGACGAGGCGTGGCACGTAGACCCTGTCGTGTTCCACTAACGTGCTTCGGGGCATGTGTAACTCATAATTGGGTCGGCCGGCCTCACGTCGCATCCCGCACCCAACCGATGGGGCTCCACTGGAGCCGCTGACCTCGGCTTCCAGTAGTCAGCCAAGGTTCGACCTGGTTCGACGAGTTCAGGTGTCACGGTTCGCAATCCGTGACATGTCAATCGGCTGATGCAATGCCCTCCAGGTAGACTACTCGCCAGGGATTTCGGAGGCACCTCTTCCTTACCGGGATAACCCGGACCGTAGACGCATTGTTCCACTGCCCGATGGATGATCGCTTGCCTTCTCCAGGAATTCGACACCCTCTCCGCGGAGGCTGAGATGAAGGCCGCACATTACGTTTATTAGATCGTGGCAGCGATGTGGGTAAGTGGATAAAGGCGAGGTTTCCTCTTCATCTACGGCCACCAAGCTCTAACTCTTGTCAAGACCGTCCGTCAGGAACGTCTCGACCTTGTCGCGGAACACCGCCAGCGCTCTCGACAACAACAAGCATGTCATCGGCCTTAGGCGCGTCCCCCCTACCTACCCTCCCACTTGCCGACGAATTGACATAATCTGTCAACAGGTTCGTCCTCCCAAACTGTCCCTGGGTCGCATGTAGACTTCGCAAATTTTGAACGTCGGCTCGCCACCCTCTTTGACTCTCGACCTTTTACCAGCCAAGGCCCCATTGAGAGCTTACCGGAGGTTGAATCGGTAGAAGAGGCGAAGCAGTTTCGTTCCATCTGCCTCCAGTACATGAATCAGAAGAGGACGATTCGACGCGCAGCCATCACCAAGACACGACACGACGAGCAGTCTTCAGTTATTGCGCTGACCGTTTTTCATTGCCCCGTGAACCTCAAGGACGCACTTTACAGACTTGCTTACCTCTTGAGCAGGTATGTCGCTATTCTACTTGCCTCCCCGCCTTATACTAAGTGTCTTTGGTTTTTCAGAATGGTAGCGTTGTTCCGCAAGTGGCATAGGGCATTTCCCTCCGACCGCTCTGCTAACGTTGGCCCCTCCGTTGAGCATATGATACAACAGGCTGGTGAGTGACTGCCGGCTTCCCGTCGCTGCGTCGGCTCACCGTGTGATGACAGTGAATAACCTTCGTGATGCGCCTGGCAACTACGCCCACTGGCTGGAACTTTTCATCAGGGTCTTCGGAGACCTCCGGGAGCTGTGGACTGAGACGCCGCCTCCTCCCCCCTCCACCAGTACAGCTTCAAAGCTTGGGGGAGATGAAAACAGCATGTCTACGTCCACCTCCAACGCTGGCTCGTTCCAGGCACCGCAGACTATGCCTCCGCCGATGGCCCCGTCGCTGCCTCCACCGATGCCCCCGTCGCCGCCCCCATCTCTGCCCCCTTCGCTGCCCTCGTCGCTGCCCCCGTCGATGCTACATGCTCCCGGCTCGTCTTACATCGAAGAGCGAGGCTACTTCCCGTGGCCCTCGGCTACGTATCCCAGGGCCGACGATTCTTCGCACAGCTCCCTCCCCATCTCAGCTTTGCATTCTTCTGGCTTCGAGTCGTTCGACTCCCTCCCTGCTTCATTGGACTTCGACTCCCCCATGGGCGAGGTTTACCAACAACCTGACCCGTTCCACCCCCCCTTGAACCCTGCGCAAGCCGTCCACCAAGGGCATCTTGGTTCGTCGCACTCCCTCCCGTATATGTCGCATCCCAACCCCGCATTGGGTTTGCACCGCGGCGACGTTGGTTCATCACACTCCCTCCCGAATCTGCCCTTTGAAGCGATGGGCCAGGGTGTGCCGACTGGTGGACATAACGAGGGTTGGTCTGGCTATGCCCCTGATTCCTTGACACACCACGAGCATGTTTCAAGATCGGGAGTTATGCAGAACGGGATGTCCTACGGCGGCCCTCAGTCTCTCAGCCACCCTACAGCGGTCCCAAACACTCCCGACGCCAGCGCCTTGATTGCGTCTATGACCTCAGGTGGTTTGCATGGCTCGAACCCGTCTCTCGGTAACTCCGTGGCTTCCGATGTGCGTCCACCTTCCACGTCCACACCCGTCGCGACTCCCAAGGGTCTCGCGAGCCGCAACGTTCAGCAGGGATCTAAGCGCAAGTCCCGTCGCTCGAAATTGGGTTCAGGACGGAGTCCAAAGTGGCTTCAAGATGCGGTCACTGTCGAGACTTCGAAGGCTGGCTCACTGGCTTCCCGGTGCGACGCGTTACGGCTGCGACAGAGTCTCAACGACGAGTTCTCAGAGCGTTTCCTTGCAAGCGTGCAATTCTTCTACGAAGGTATGGAGTTGATCACGCGCAGCGCATACCTTGGGATTATGCTTCCGGATGACTATCGCGCAGCCCTGATGTCTGGTCCCGAACATATGGGTCGTCTGTTGGCTGAAATGTACATTGGGTACAAGGACGATATGGATGATTCGCGACCGTAGAGTTTAATATGTCTTCTTGGCCCCTTCCTGTCTTGTTTGCGATGATTGTCGTATACGCTCATTGACCAAAGTTTGTAAACCGTCTCGTGTTCGTTGTCTAGTCCTTGTTCTACGTGTCCACACACGCCCTTCCGCCTTACTCGCTACATTGTCGCATATCAAAGTTGTAGATCCGTCTTGCCCAGTCTAGTCTGGGGTACGGTTCCCTGTCATCTAACGCAATATATATCAATCCATTGGCGAATTGTCCATAGTCTGTGTCGAAGACTTGCCACAAATATCCCGTGCATCAATACTCGAACAAGATCATAGGGTTTCGAAGCAACGTGCCTCACGACAACCGCTCCCAATTTTGCGTAGTCACCATGCATGAAGTCGACTTTATTCATTAACTTCTAGGTACACGAGCTCCTCGACTAGATTGGGCGGTCGCAAGCCGACCATGTGTGCTATGCTCCAGTTGTACGAGTAATAGTTGAGCGGATTGCGACAACATAAATATATTTTGTGCTCTGTTGTACATGCTGTGTGCGGTGACGAAGCCAAGAGTAACTGCTAGTGCAAAGGCAGTAGGGAGAAATCTATAGGCATGATAGCAGTAACGTGTACCATTTTGTCGACATGTAGAAATTTTTTTGATTATGAAGTTGCTTTGAATGTCCAAACTCCTAACAACTAAATAGACAGTATGTATACTTCGACTAGAACCAAAGGAGTAAGGCACTGAATGCAGTGACCGTACGAAATCAACCAACGAGGAATAAAATTGCAAAAAGAGTAGTCACTAGAATGACACTTCAACTACGACGAGGCGCGGATATACACATTTCGGGGAATGGCAATCAATGCTCTCAACGAAGCGAAAAACTGTGAAGGTCAGCATGGCCCCACGATCGAATATGAAGTAGACGTACAAGTTTGGGAAGACAAGGTGGTCAGGTTTCTTCAAGGTAGGAGCCGATAGAGAAATTCTAGGAGATTCAGATAAGACTTGACATCTTGCGGAAGCGGAGGACGCATACTCGTTAACCTGTTCTGGAGCGCCCTAGGCCGAACGGCGAAACAAGTTGAAGGATGCCGTAGCCAAGAGAGAATGAAGAGCGTACCTTAGTACCCACGCCGTTCAAGCATTTCCATTGTCACCCATAAGGACGACGTTGCCAAGTTCAATGTCCGCCTGACCAGCCTCCGACCCGGACTGTCTGAATTGACTTGCCACCTTGAGGACGCCCTTGCCGCAGACTAGGAGGAGTATAATGGCGGTAATTGACTCGTGAAGGTTGAGTTCTACGTTGAAAGTCATTTCTTGTGTGGGGCAAGAACTCGCAACAGAGAGATATGGGAAGAGATGGTGGTGTGGGGGGAGATGGTAGTAGAGGGAAAGAGAGAATACGTAGTCGTCTCTCGCGCGCTGTCAGACACGCAATGAATAGGGTTTGATCCCCACCCCGAGTATATTTGAATTATATAAGCGTTGAGGAGTGCACAAAATGCACTTGCAGGCAGTTGCCATGGATCACAGTGAACCAAGAGGAGTCCAGTATAGTTTCCTTTTTGGAACCATAAAATTGCCTTACATAATAGCCAATCGTCGCGTGGGCAACATAATGTGCAAAGCGGAGGTACCGGTGAATGCCGAGTCGAGATCGGGCAGGCGCTTGTTACGTAGCATGGCATGCGCGCCCTTCCGAGCCCTTCCTGCCTTCGTCTACTGCTCGCAATTCCTTTCCTTCCCTATGTATCTTGCATTTCAAGCCACGGCCACTCAAACAGTATTCATCACATACACGGAGAAGAGAAACCTCCCTAGAGTGGACTGGGGTATGTCGTTTTTCCGCGGACGGCCTCCCCCGATCTCAATGAGTGTGCTCGTCATTTCCTACCCCAATAGCGCGCCTTGAGGTATTCCTTCCGCCGAGATGCTTTCTTTCGCTGTTTTTCTCAATAAATTCTGACTCCGCGAAAGCTACAGGCTTCCGCTCAGTGTCGTACCCGACATCGTGGCCGTATCCCTCCTCGCTCATCAAGACGTGCCTTGCTTCCTATACGGAGTGTCAGAAGCACCTCCTACGGGAGGTGTGGAGATTCATTGTGCGTGCCTACTTATCCCACTCTTGAGGCCCATGCTCACCTCCAAGTATCCCTTGCTGTTCGTCGCCTGTATCAAACTAGACCAGCAATTCCCTCCGAAATCCCCTGGCCCGCAGACACGCCAGATCGTGTCTTCTGTCACCTTGATAGTCGCCTAGAAGATCGCGATCCAAGGCCGTGCAGGCAGCTTAGTGGACCGTGAACCATACCGGCGTGATTCCCCTTGCGATGGACTCGGGACGATGAGGACACTCAGGCACCTGCTTGTGTTCAGGGTAGGAGAGGGCAGTGCGTGCGTATCCAATCCCTTCTGTCTAAGCTCTACTCAACTTTGATCAACGTCGATGCCCATGCCTACAGTTTGATTCGACATTTGGTCGATGCTGAAGTGCCTTCTCCGACACTCCGACACGCTCCAGCTCAAATTGGCACCAACCCTCCACTGTCCTTCCACCCATATGAAACCAAAACCCCCTGACTCCCTTCGACGCTGATTTTCGGCATCTTGCCGATCGATCAGTTTCGCCAGGATGGCAGAGGTCGACACCAGCACGCCGCCTGCGTCGTCATGACCGAAGCGGTCTTCGGGCGCATTCTACGACACGCACACTTCAAGTACAGACTGCCGTCTTTCGGTACTCTGTGTCCGCAGCCGGGTCGTGAGTGGATGCGCTTCAACGTTCTCTGTCATGATCTAGTCGGCATGGTCTACGCGATACGCGTCAAGCTGGATCCATCTCCCTCCGCTCTAGCCTTTCTAGCATTCGTCTCCAGCGCTCCTCCGGTCGCGTGTTTGCGCACACATTCCCGGTACACTGTCATTCACCCTCCGTTTCTCTGAGAGTCCTACACCGAGCCGCGCACTGCAGCACTTGACGTGGTCTGTGATCGCATGGTCTTGGCAGATTAATCAAGATTGGTCGACCACCCTGCCAAGGTTACGCGTTGTGGGCTCTCTTGTTCTCCCTCACATCGTTCCCTCCTACCTCGCCCCTCGGTCTCCTTGTCCCATACGTCGCATTGCAAGTTGTGCCCTTTGTGACCTTCCGCGTCATATCCGCAACCGTGCTGCCGCGCTCTCTGTTGATATCACCCACGTCTACAACGCTCACAACGCCTAGCTGGACAAACGACAGGCCGCTATCCCGGCCACCACCAGCCAGTCGACCTCGGCGGCTGCTGCTCCCGCGGTCCCCTCATACTCCGGTGCACGTCCTCTTTGGCTTATAAATGTATTTTTCCTCGTTCTCCTCGAGCGGCACTCGTCAACGACATTTACAGCGAGCCAAACCGGCCGGGCTGACACTTAATGCAATTCATTCTACCGCTGACTGGTTCGTATCGTGTCAAGGAACCCATGCGGGAACGCAGAGTCCAATGAGTTCAAGCACTGATTGACGGAGCAATGGCCACGATATCCCCGACCTTTTCCACTGTCGATGGCGACTGCACCGCAGACTCGTCGGCCGCTGTGGACGCTACGAACCGTGGCTGGTGGTCGTGCGGCGGATACACGTTGGTCGACCATATCGTCGCCTCTCCTGATAACTCACGTGGCTCTTGCTCGAGCTCCGTAAGCTGTCGAAGGTCTGTACTTCTCTAGGTCGTCAATCTGACATTGTGGTTTAACATGAAGATACCCAAGTACCAGTACTTATGCGACCATACCGCGACATTCTTCATCGTGGGCTCTCGTGTGGTCTCGTACCCTGAAAGCTGGCCATACGAGATCATACCTGGTCGCATCCCGTATGTCTTTTTCCGTTTTATTTGAACTTCACAGATGATAACGAGACGTGCTATAGCTGTAGTCTCTTGCTGCTTTGATTAACGAACAAATCGTCGCTGAGCTTGGCTGGACCTGTAAGGCTATTCAAACCGTTGCGTGGTGTCGTCCCTACGACGATGCGCCCGCCATATGGAGATATCCGTAAGTTCCATGTTTCATTTACCCTGGCCCTGTTGACGGTTCTGTCCAGGCAATTATGTCCGTGAGACTTCGAATGCTATGGGTCTCCGTCCGATCATCAATGACTGGCGCGTCGCTGGTGGCGAGCACACCGGCCAGGAGCAGCTCGACATCTTCCAGAGCATCCTCGGCAACACCACGCTAATCAACACTAGGTGACTCCTTCAACGGATACCTCGATTGTAGGGAAAGTGCTGACCCATGTGTTGCATATGTTTTAACGCGATGTCGGTATCGGTCCCATCGGTCATGGAGGCGAAATAGGCGCTGAGAATTGGATCGAAAAGGAATGGACTCCGCGTGCTTCACGTTGTAGGAGCTAAGACTGGTTGTCAGCGGGCAGCTTGCAGGCACCAGTGACACGGCAACCTTCGAATTCCTTGCTACCCTATGTAGACTGTCCAGTCTCTTGTCTACGCCATGGATGTGTATCCCTGAGGTCCCCCAGCGTAACATCAAGCTGTTGGCTGGCGCAGGTGCGGCTCGTGTCAGGAGGACGTTTGACAGTCCGCCACCCAACTCTCCCCCTTCCTCCCCGCCATCCTTATGCTCGTCGTCGCCCATTTCGTCTGCCCAAACGGGATCAGCGCTAACTGTGCGCATGGTCGAATCCTCATCCTCAGCGTTGAGTCTCCATCGCGGCTGGAACCGCAATCGGTTGCTCCATCGCACCATGACCCCGCCAAGCATGATGGCATCTGGATCGCGGTCTCCCTCTGAGGCCTCACGGTGTATATCGCGGGGCCTGTCACGCCCAGCAGCTCTCTTCGTAAAGCTCGTTCAGGCGCTCTAACCCCTCCAGCTAGTTCGTTCGATCGCATCGTTCTGCTGTCACCTTGTCTAACCTTGTCAGTCAGCGTTGCAGTTGTATTATGTAAGTTCGGCGGGGCGAGAGTGTGGACGTGTTCGGGCGCCGCTTGCAGACGATGTCGATGAACAGTCTGTGCGGGACTCGGGGCAGCACTGTACGTCCATGTGTCACGATATCACGAAAATAACCCAAGAATGTGGCTCGGCGGTTGTGGATACGTGACAGCTCCTGCATACCTTCCAACGCGGCACTTCATTGCTAACTGATGCGATGGATTGCCCTCCTACTTGGGCGTATCCGTACATGCTCGGCGGGGAGGCAAGGCAACCGATATTTGGCGGTGTAGATGGATTGAACTTGAACCTCGATCTTTCTATTCTGGATGCCGCGTGCCTTTACGGGTCGAGCTTATGGGTCACTGTGGAACACCTCCGGGCTCATCTCCGAGCTCCTCTCACATCCTAATCTTACCTTGATCAATAAAGCGCAGCCCAAAGTCCACGATGAACGTGCCGGGCGTGTATCTAGCGCTTGCTGGTCGATTCTAATTCCGTGTCCAGGAGAGTCTCCGTTCCTTCCATGTCGTCACTAGGGAGACCACGTTACCCCGGCATTTCCCGTGAACTGACTGAGGACCCCCCTTTCATCCCCGCTCCCTTCCCTCCTCCTCCCCCGCTCCCTTCTTCCCTCTCCACACCTTCTTCCCTCTCCACTCCCTCCCCCGCTCCCCTTAACCCCTGTCCCACTTTCCTCTTTCCCTACGAAGTCTTCTCCGCCCGGCTGCTCTAATTGCATAACTCTTTTCCCAACGATGAACGGCTCCACGCATACACATTACGTCGTTTCTGGTATGTTTCCGTATCTTTTGCGCTTTTTACAAGGCTGACGCTGTCCCAGCTAACATGGCAACAGCCACCCAACCCGCGAGACCCGACTCCTCAATGCAGAGGTATGGCTCACTAAATTTGCTTGAATTCAATATCCTATCCGACGATTTTGCTTCAGACAATCGAGAATGCGAGTGCGATTCAACAAATTGCTCCGTTCTATCCTGGGCAAAATGAAGCTTGACACGTCTTCGGATGAAGTTGCTGGTAGATCGAGGGAACTAAATCGTAAGTTGCTAGGCTATATTAAACGGTGGAATTATGTTCATGCCTCAATTCCCGCGGGTAAAGTAGCAACCATCGATGACAGGGACGAGGACGAGGAATCTCCACCGGCCTCAGTTGCCCGGTACCAGAATGGATCCACTCCTCTTCGTGACGGCGACACTAGCCTCTCCAACCAGGCGGCAGCTGGTCGTCCTACAGCTCCGCAGCCTGCTCCTGTCCGGCCTTCGATGGCCGCGTCTGCACCCGATGCTTTGAACGAGTTCGACATGTCAACTCCCTCCCTATGTCACGAAGGTCCGCCCAGTTCCCCGCAAAGTTTTGTATCAGGGCTCGATTCACCGTTTCGCTCTTCTGCTCCACTAGCGGAATGCGAAGTTTCCCAGTTGGAGCGGGAGAGAAGGAGGAGCAACCTCCTCAATTTGGAACGGGAGAGAACGCGGATCAAACTCCTCGATTTAGAACGCGAGAGGACGAAGATGAACGTTCTCGAGTTGGAACGTGAGAGGAGGCGGATCAATCTCATCGAGGAGAGAATGGTCGCAGTCCCATATGCCATGCGCTCAAATGTCCGAGCGGCATTCACGCCTCCGGACGTTAGTGACCATTTAACTTGGTCAGACCATCGTGCTGGCGGCAGCCACCAGCTCAGGCGCCTCCCTACCGACCTGAACCATCGGTCGCTCTCCGATGCATGGACGACCGGTTTCCGGTCTGGTTTGGAGTCCGTGGCCTGATTCGACGACACAGGCTTTGTGGTACGTTACTTGCTACTATCTCAGCTCAAAGTTCGCTCGTTCATGGCCATTATAGACGCTTCTCTTTCAGATGTCGCTTTTGAGTTGTAGCTACCTGTCTCTCCCTGATATATCTTCGCTCACGCTCCTTCATATGCCATCTCGCTCGCTCGCCGTTACAGTCACAGCATGTATATATTCTACAATGCGATGTCCGAGAGCCTACTCTACTCCTCGAAGCGATCTTCTTCCTTTCTCAGTGCTTACTGCGATGTTGTTCGTTCATCTATGCCTCCAATTACGCAACGTACACGCGGAAATATGAATATTAGCGTGGAGACTCTTCAAAGCGGAAGGCCGCGACGATTCAAGGGAGGGAAACATCGGTGTGCATCTAACTATAAGTATGTTCAATGTGCGCGGCTGGCACGCCTTAGACAGTATCGCTGAGCGCATCAGCGCCAGGCTGAAAGGCTATTCGATTAACGAGTTCGGAGAACGTCAACAACAGCTAGGAATACTGTCCAAGCAGTCATAAGGGTAATAGGAGGGTATCCCAGGTCTGCATAGGCTCCGTCAGCAGCGGCCTGGAATTCTGGCGTCACAAATTCATATGCCAGTCGACGCCCTTCTTCGCCACCGATCCCATCGCGGAGCTCCTGGATCATATCTTGACGGACATTCACCCGACAGTCCCTGGCAGTGGGTCGCACGTCCGTAGGGCAAGTCCAGATATGAACCGGAGACGTTCCAGAGGGAAGATCCTTCTCCCTCTGGCGGCGGACGGTATGGTTGTTCCAATACTCACGATATTCGTCAAGCCGTTCCTGAAGCAATGGAGGCCAAAGCCAGTTGAAAACGTTCCTGAAAATGTTCATAAGTAAGGACAGCATCGTGCCAATAAGTAGATGGATACTCACACGTGTAGAGGGTCATTTGAATTGAAAGTGGCTTCGCCGCTAAGGACTACGTCACGAACGTTATGGCCCTCTCCCTCACGCAACCACAGCCAAAAGCCCTCGATTGGCGTATTGTGCTTGCTTTGCACCTGTAACCATGACTGGAAGTCGTCTTCGGTCACCTCAGGGGCCGCATCGTGTCTGCAAGTGTTCAAGACGCTGGTTAGTCTGGCTACTAGACGAGGAACCGTCGACCTAGCAGCCCACCTGAGCAACTTCTGAAAGTCGATCATTTGGACAGTTTCCGAACCTTTGTCACTGACCATGGTCATCGGAATCGCTGCCAAGCCTATTGTTAGGATTTCCTGAATGACACGATCAGGGAATAACATACCACCACGTTCCTCCACAAAATCAAGGTAAAGGTGTGCACAAGTGGATGCAAGGCGTACATTTGGGAGTACGACCAAGCGAAAAACATACCCGCCCCATAGATCCCGATAGGCGTAGATAGGAAGGGTCACGACTCCAAGACGAAGTGCCTGCGAAGATAATTTTTCATGCCCGTCGACGTGGACCTGATGCATGGGTCCAATGCAATTCAATGGGACGCGAGGAATAGCGTCCCGACCCTTCCCTGGGCAACGACGATCGAATTCGTGGTCGAAGTGATCATGTAAAGCGGCCCTGAGTTCATCACTGGCCACCGTCACCTCAAGTCTAATCAAGGAAATAGCAGGAAGACATACCGAGTGATCGAAACACCTTTGTTCGCCAGTCGTTGGCGTACTTGTGCAACACCCCAACGACCCTGGATGTCGTTTTGCTTGAGGTCCAGGATGGCCTGTAAACGCTCCGTAGTACTCCCTTGCCGAATTTTGTTTCGGACAGTTGGCACGCCAAGTCGTGCGCGCAGATTGTACATTGATACCCGGCTGTGTAGTCTCCTTGTCAGCGCATAAAATGGCATGGATGGGATTGAATGATACGAGACCTCATTGGACAGCCCAAGGCACGAAGTCTGGCCAGCTGTTCATTGACCGTCAACCCTGCCCCATCCCTCTCGCGGTTGAACTGTTTGAACAACCTGGTCAAGGCCAAGTCGTCGAGAGCAAGGGCTGATCATAGATCAGACAAGTCCTCTGAGAGCGATCATCCAAGGCATAGAACTTACCAAGTTTCCCGCCGTATTGGTTTTTCCCCTCCGCGTTGACCATCGCATCTGCCTCTTGAAGTGAGAAGGGGTTTGGATGAGTGGATACCACAGTTAAGCCCGGTAACCCCGCTACGTACCGCGACGACAGCATGTTTCAAAGCAGTTCCGGGATTCACGCCTTCCGTGGTTCAGCACGAAGTTCTCAGAGCAGAGCAGGTCGATAGGATGGTCGAGCGGGCCGGAGTCGTCAAGGGGATGTGGAGCATTATAGTCAAAGCCGATAAGGAAGCTGCCTTCTGTGGAAATGTCCAGGACTACGCGGCGAGCTCGAGGCTGGCTTCTGGAACTGGGCGGGGTGTCTCTCCACGGCGCTGTTCATAATTCTAAGCGATTAGCGGCTTGTCACGGTGTTCCAGATCACACGGACGTTCTCGCAAAGGATGCTGCAACAACGTGTGACAGAACATTCGCAAACTCGGAGGTTCCGAGCCTTCCTCGGTTCAGTAGCAGATGGCAAGAGATGTAGGTGGCCGCTGCCAGCCTTTGAATGACTTGACCCACTGCGTGCATGCCATGTGCAGTTCAGAACTAGGTCAACCAGCCGCATGTCGCAGCCCCGGGCGCATACCTGACGACGTTGATCGGGACCTTTCACGCCGACTGTGGACCCAGATAGACGGTTGGCACTGTGACACCGATACCTCGGAGAACGGACATGCGTAGATCGAGGTGCACTACAAACTTCAGATGCCGATTGTGGTGGCGGCGAACACTAATCTCTTAGTTGATGGTGAAGCGAAGAAGAATTAGAGAAAAGCGGCGCGGTTCCAAGTAGCAGGAACAGATATCTATTGCAAGCGGACGGAAAGGTTAGCTGTAGATCCGAGAGCGGCTTGGAGGTGGCTGGAGACGAGATGAGTAATGAAAATAAAAAAACCAGGCTGCTAAGTACAGTAGTCTCCTCGTCACCCCGCGAGGCCGTGTGCTGCTCCACTGAGCCTAGCCCAACACGCCGCTATCTCTTCCTCGCCCTTCACCTAGGCCCTCACACGGAGCCGGAACCGAGGCTCCGCGGGCGGACGAAGCGGTCCCCGATGAAGACCGTTTGCGGATCATGGGACGAGGGCGATCACCTGGCTGGACCACATTGCGTATGACGCCCTTGATTCGGTGCGTGGCGGCAAGTGGACGTACTGGGACAGCGCGTGCCTGACGGATTGGACGCTTTGGACGTCGCAAAATGGACATGGAGGTAAAAGTGAACGAAGTCGAGAACGCAGGAGGATGGGGAGGGGGGGCAGGACTGGGGCAGGACGATGACACGACACGTGCGCGCAGCGCAGCGTCGGATAACATCGAAACGGTCATCAGGCTGAGGCCATGGAAGGAAAGAAGAGACGCCAAGGGTTGGAGAAGAACGAAGAACAGAGAGGAAGGTCAGTGCGTGCCCATGCATCGCGCACGCCTGGGGGACGCACCGTTCAAGTCCCGCCCGAGAACACTTCAATCGTCGATGCTGAGCAGGCGCGCGGACAAGATGATCGTCTTTGGCACCTCCCTCGCCTTTGTGCGCTGCGGCTGCCCAGGCTGCTGCAGAGCTTGGTTGTCGCGTTGGGCGCTGGGTGACGTCCTGCGAGAAGCGCGCGCTGCATTACGTTGGAACGCGCCGTGTGCAAGACGTGTGGTATTAAAGCGTACCAGAAGGACGAAATAATAATACTCACGATATACTGGGGTGACCCCTTATGATCCGGGAGAGGGTGACAGCCTGCACCGCGCTTCTCTGTCTTCAATGTGTCCACCGCAGCACAGGGGGGTCGGCGGAGGCGTGGTCGGCGACGAGCTCCTTCGGCGACTGGAAACCTTGCCGGACGGAGAGACCGGGGATGTTGCGACATGACGGGTTGAGTCACGCAC
>VJXU01000087.1:0-11860 GCA_008694245.1 Ganoderma sp. BRIUMSc
GGGGCTAACGCATTCGCGGGAACAAACTACTGAGCCAACTAGGAATGCCTGTTCCCGTCCCGACAGCTGGGCATCGCACTTGCGCTGCTATTACCTAAAGACTTAGCTACTGAAAGGCTTAGTTCGATTTACTGCGCGCATTATTTCACAAAGGGCACTTATTTATTCCAGCAGTGGAGCCGCTGCGGGCCCAATGGGAGCTTGAACTAAGAGGGTACATCGACCCCGAGTGTTTACTTCTGTCGGCATGAAGATTCAAGAGTTGCAAAAGCAAATAACCGGATGTAATGACGGTGGTGCCTGCCCGCCCGACGCTGAGTTTGTCTGCATCATTGATTAGAGCATGTTGAATTACAAGGCGGTGCGGGAGGGAGGGATGGAGGGCCGCGGGGATGCCGACGAACGCGAGGGTCAAGCAGGTAAAGTTCTAATTCCTGAGATATGAAGCTACGAGGAACACGCGGCATGGTCACGTCGGCCTCAAGGAGGAGGGTAGGGGTTAAGCGCACCGGTATGTAGCTCTGCCTGACCACATCGGCACGCGACATCTCTCAATGCGACTTGTCCTTCGTCAGGAAGTTATCGGCGATCACGTAGGCCGTGAAGGCGACGACGGCGACACCAAAGCCAGGGAATGCGCGGGCGAACATCTGGCGGCGGGAGAAGACGGGATGGGTGCGCCAGGCCTCACGTTTTGCCCACGGGTCGCGGAAGAGCTGGGGGTCCCTGGGAGGCGACATCTGGGGGGAGGGGCATGAGAGGTGAGCGCAGAGGCACAATGAACGGACGAACGAGATGACGACGGCAGAGAAGGGGGATGGCTGCAGGTGGCCGGAAGAGGGGACTCGAGGGGTCTGCAGCTGGCACTGGCACTAGCTGCTGGGCTGTGGCACGGTCGCGGTGTGGTCTGCGTCGCCGCGCGTGTCGCCGACCGTCTCCGTGCCTCCTGCCACACTAGGCGCCGTGCACGTGGCTGGAATGTTTAGGGCAGGTGCGGTGATACTTCAACAGATTGCAGCTGGCACCCTTCCCCAGCTTGCTTTTCTTGTCTCACGTCCATTCCTCCTTCTCTCTGCTCCCCCACCAGCCTGTCCCTACCGCCGTGCTTGTATATCCCCCATGTCTGGCGATGTATCCATGCTCTCAGACGACGACAGACCTCTCAGTCTCAAGACCTCTGCTGCCAGGGGGGCTCAGAACGGACACGTATCCCTCAACGGCAACGGACATGCCCTTCCCGACTCCTCCATGAGTGAGGACGACGACATGCCCCTGGTGCGTCCGTTTATTTGCTACAAAGCGGTCGCGGAAACACCCACACTCTTCGGTCTTAGTCTCAAGCCACCCGTCCCAAGTCCGAGCCCATGACCCCGGACACCCGCCTTCTCAAACGCAAAAAGGCTGTTGTTACCGAGTCATCGAGCGAAGACGATAAGCCTCTTGCCTCATCCCAGACGAAGTCTGCTGCTGCCACACCTAAACCGACTGCCGCCACCAAAAAGCGAGCCGCTCGCGCGAGCAAAGCCATTGTCGAGTCGGAAGACGACGACGATGTCCCCCTAGCTAAGCCTAAGCGCGCGGCTAATGGCAAGGGCAAGGCGGCGCCGACGACGAAAGGGAAGGGTAGACCACCGAAGAAGAAGGCCAAGCAGGAGTCCGAGTCCGAGCCAGACGTCGAGTCCGAGGATGATGTCCCCGCTCCGCCACCGAAGAAGGCGCCCGTGAAAGGCAAACGCAAGGTCAAGGTGGAGAGCGAAGCCGACGACGAGAGCTTCTCTGACGACGATAAGCCGCTCAAGAAGAAGCGCGCCACCCCATCCAAGAAGGGAGCCCCCGCGCCAAAGGTCAAGGCGGAGGCGTCCACAGACGTCAAGCCGAAGAAGAGAGGCGCGAAGAAAGAGGAGGACGTAGACGCGATACCCAAGAAGGGTAGTGCGAAGAAGGAGGAAGAGGCGGAAGATACCTACAAGTGGTGGGAAGAGCAGAACGCAAACCGCGATGGCTCCGTCAAGTGGGAGACGTTAGAGCACAACGGTGTGTACTTCCCGCCACCGTACGAGCCACTTCCCAAACATGTCAAGATGAAGTACAACGGTAAGCCTGTTGTCGTTCATTCGGGGTGCATAGCGTACTCAAATAGTTTGCTCACAGGCCAGACCGTCGACCTCCTTCCCGAGGCGGAGGAAGTCGCAGGCTTTTACGGCGCCATGGTAGACACGGAGCACGCCAAGGATACGACGTTCAACAAGAACTTCTTTGATGACTTCTTGAAGATCCTCAAGAAATATCCTCCGGTGCGTGCTACGCAACGTCATGTATATCAATGCATGTATTCATATCCCCGAGCAGAAGAATAGCGTGAAGATCACGAAATTCGAGCTCTGTGACTTTAGATTGATCTTTGAGCACTTCGAGGCCGAGAAAGCCAGGAAGAAGTCAATGACATCAGCGGAGAAGAAAGCGGCGAAGGCGGCGAAGGATGCACTGGAGGCACCGTATACCCACTGCACGCTTGACGGCCGCAAAGAGAAGGTTGGCAACTTCCGTGTCGAACCCCCGGGTCTGTTCCGTGGCCGAGGTGACCACCCCAAGAAGGGTGCTCTGAAGGTTGCCATGTTTCGTTCGCTTTAATGTATTCGTTGCTAACTCCGGTGTCCATAGCTTCGAGTCCGTCCCGAGGACATAACATTGGCAAGGACGTCCCCATCCCAACGCCCAATGTTCCGGGTACTTGGAAGGAAGTCGTCAACGACAACACTGTTACCTGGCTAGCGAACTGGGTCGAGAACGTGAACGGGAACTACAAGTACGTATTCTTGGCAGCCGGTAGCTCTATCAAAGGTCAGAGCGACTGGACGAAGTTCGAGAAGGCCCGCGAGCTCAAGGTTGGTCCTTCAGCGTCCTTGTTTACCCATACGCTGCACAGTTTTGACTGTTGGTCGCCTCTAGAAATATGTAGACCAGATTCGGAACGACTACAACGACGCGCTGAGGAACAAGAACATGGGCGAACGTCAGCGCGCGACGGCGATGTACTTCATCGACAAACTCGCGCTTCGAGCTGGTAACGAGAAGGGAGACGACGAAGCGGACACCGTCGGCTGTTGCTCTCTGCGTTGCGAGCACGTCACGCTGGAGCCGCCCAACAAGCTCGTGTTCGACTTCTTGGGTAAAGACTCGATCCGGTACTACAACGAGGTTGCTGTCGACGAACAGGTGTATAAGAATATCCGGATCTTCAAGAACGGCAAGAACGCTGAGGACGAACTGTTCGATCGTGTCAATGTGCGCTTTGTGTTTTGATGCCTTTGCTGCGCGATTTGTTGTTGACGTCGGACTGGCCACATCCTTAGACGGGCGCGCTGAACCGTCACCTGGCGTCGTACATGAAGGGCCTTACTGCGAAGGTCTTCCGTACGTACAATGCGTCGTTGACGTTCCAGAACCTCCTCGATCGCGGCACCCCCGAGAAGGGCACGGTTCAGGAGAAGCTCAACGCTTACAATCACGCCAACCGCATGGTCGCCATCTTGTGTAACCATCAACGTGCGGTGCCTAAGACGCACGAGCAGTCTATGGGCAAGATGCGGGATAAGGTACGCCAGTCAATCGTCGTCCATTGTGATGACATGCTCATCTTGAGCTCTCGGCTAGTTGCGTGGCTTGAAGTACGAGCGCATGAAGCTTCGTCATGCCCTCTTCGCCATCGATGGCAAATACAAGAAGGACAAACGATACAAGGAGCCCGAGTCCGACCTCGATGACGATGCGATCGCTACGCACGAGGATAACCTCAAGGCTAAGGAGCTGGAGAAGGCCGAGAAGAAGTTCCAGAAGGACAATGAGAAGGCTGCCGAGGACGGCAAGGAGCAGCAGGACGAGTCTGTGCTTAAGGAGAAGCTGAAAGAAATAGAGGCGGATTACAAGCGGCTTAAGAAGGAGCGCGGCACCGAGAAGCACACGCCTAAGAGGGAAAAGCCGACGGAGAAGATTGAGGAGGCGATAGACAAGCTAGACGAGAAGATCAAGACATTCAAGCTGCAGATGGAGGACAGGGAGGCGGGCAAGGAGGTCGCTTTGGGCACGAGGTGAGTGCTACTCTTGCCGTCGTCGTTTGCCGGGACACTTGTTGATGGCTCTTGTGCGTCGGCAGTAAAATCAACTACTTGGACCCAAGGTACATCCCCGCGTGTCGCCGGTGTCGTAACTTCGTTTGCTTACCTTGACATAGGATCACCGTCGCGTGGTGCAAGGAGCACGATGTGCCCGTCGAGAAGCTGTTCTCGAAGACCTTGATGACGAAATGTACGTACACCCATTTGCCCCTACCTTTGGCGATGGAATTGACCGGCTCGCGTAGTCCCCTGGGCAATGGAGGTGGACTTGGACTGGAAGTTCTGACGTTATTCCTACATTATTACCCTCACACGTTCGGATGCGCATATTCAAGTTACACGGGCTACTCACTCCATATTTACCCCGGACGATCCACTGATTGACTCGCTCTCCCCACACTGTTCGTCGCATATCCCCACCATACACATCGCATATACACATGTCTTTTTAGTATCTGTAGAAGTCCTGTCGCAGAAACCGGTGTCAATAGTTGTTGTTCTGTATCACATATCTCCTCTTTGTCGTGTGCAGTGCTCGAAGGGAAATAAATGGGGTTATTTCCTCTGGATCTGCGTGTTTGCTGTGGCCGTGGCGGGCGTCTGAAAGACCACTTCGGGTAGCACGTGTATATGCAGGGAGTGTTACTGTCACCGGCTCTAAGCTCCATTTCCTCGTCCCACCACCTCCATCATGTCCTCGCGAGCAGCATTCACCTCCAAAACCGCCTGGGAGGCACTCGGCGTCGAGTCTGGGGAAGAGACCGAGGAGGAGGTCGTCGACGAGACCACCGCATCGCAGCCCGACAGGTATGACGCACCGTTCATTCCGTGGCTCCGGCTGGTCGTGTCCCTGGGGCGTGTGCTTACATGTGGCGGTCATAGTGCCTCCGAGTCCGCCGCAAAGCCGTCCAAGAGCGCACTCAAGAAGCAAAAGGCGTTGGCCCGCGCAGAAAAACGTCAGCTCGAGAAAGCGGCGCGCGCCGCTGCCAGAGCACAGAAAGCCGCGGACAGTGACGTACCGCCTGCTGACTCTTCGCCGTCAGAGGCCTCGGCACGCTCGGACGATTCAACACCCCCAGTTGCGATGTCGCCGGTGATTGTAAATGCGTTGGCAGCGTCGCTGGAGGAGGACACGACCCCAGAGCCGGAGCCAGAGGCGACACCTCAGCCCGTCGTCGCGCCCGAGCCCGTAAATGGTGCTGCCCGCTCGTTGCCCAAGGTGAATGGCTCCGCTCCTCCAAAAGAGCCCCTTGCACCTGCTGCTGCCGTTCCTTCGCCGCCCGTACGCCATGTACCTGCGCCTGCGCCTGTTCCCGAGTCGAAGCCGCCTGCACAAGCGACCTATGTCACCTCGGAGAAGGTGCCTGCCTCACCACCCCGACGGACCGACATCGAGAACCCGCCCGAGAAGCAGCTTACGCCGGAGGAGAAGGAGCAAGTCAAGAAGAGGGCCAGCTTCGTGACTCGTACGCTGTGGACGTTCATCATGATTGGGGGATTCATCAGTGAGTGGACTGCCGTTCTGCCGCCAGTATGCAACATTGTGCTCACGCGACTCGTCTGGCTAGCTCTCCTGCTCATGGGTCATGCGTATATGGTTATCCTCGTGATGCTGTGTCAGACTTTGGTGTACCGAGAGGTCACCGCGCTGTTCTCGTTGAAGCGGAAGGACAGCGGCGGGGAGAACGTGCGGGGACGAGACCCGTGGAGCAAGACCCTGAACTGGTACTTCTTCGCTGTCACGAACTACTTCCTGTATGGCGAGAGCATCATCTACTACTTCAAGGTCCGTCCAATTCCTACCTTGCTGATGTACCTGGGCTCACACTTTGCTGTTGCAGCATGTCGTGTTCTCCAACGCGCAGCTGACGCCGTTCGCCACGAACCACCGTTTCGTCAGCTTCACGCTGTACTTGATCGGCTTCGTTGGCTTTGTGTTGTCTCTCAAGCGTGGTTACCTCAAGCAGCAGTTTGGTCTGTTCTGCTGGGTCCACATGACGTTGCTCCTCATCGTCGTCTCAAGGTTCGTCCGGCATGGCTTCGTCGCCAACTCCTCATCTTATATTCACTTCTAGCCACTTCATCGTGAACAACATCCTCGAGGGTCTCATCTGGTTCTGGGTTCCCGCCTCCCTCGTCATCTGCAACGACGTCTTTGCCTACGTCTGGGGTATCACCGTTGGCCGCACCCCTCTTATCAAGCTGTCGCCCAAGAAGACGGTCGAGGGTTTCGTCGGCGCCTTCTTCAGCACGCTCGTCTTCGGTCTCTTTTGGGGCACCTACTTCATGCGCTTCGACTACATGATCTGCCCTGTTGATGACCTTGGCGTCAGCGCGTGGAGCAGTGAATTCCACTGCACGCCCAACCCGGTCTTCGTGTGGCGCGAGTGGGCTATGCCCCTCCCGCTTCGCGTGTTCCTTGCACCCCTCGTGAGTTGGAGGCTCGTGATTCTCGTTGAGCTAGCCCTTGCTAACTGATCCTTTCCATCGTTAGCTTGGAAGCCAGACCACGATTCCCTACGCGCCGTACCAACTCCACCTGCTGGTCCTTGCCTGCTTTGCTTCCCTCGTCGCGCCCTTTGGCGGTTTCTTCGCCTCCGGCTTCAAACGTGCCTTCGACATCAAGGATTTCGGCCACAGTATCCCGGGACATGGTGGCATGACCGACCGAATGGATTGCCAGTACGTGACCGCCTCCTCTTTTCACTCGCCGCTCCTGCGACTGTCAGCATGCTCATCCATCGTTCCCGTGCACCCGCAGGTTCCTCATGGGCGTCTTCACCTACGTCTACTACAGCAGCCTCATCCGGCAGAACAACGTCACCGTCGGCTCTGTGCTGCAGACGATCGTCAGCGGCCTCACCCTCGCGGAGCAGCTCGAGCTCATGTCCGACCTCAAGCGATACCTCGAGAGCCAAGGTGTGCCCGTCAAGCTCTGAGCTTGTTGCTACTAGGAACCCAGGTGCCCGCGCGACGGGACGACACGTGCTTCCGCATGGGCAAGTGGATGGGGTACGCAGCGCGGTGTGTGCTGCTGTGGGTGTCTGCTTTTTTCGCTTTCTTGCGTTCACCCTCGACGCTCGTGGACGACGGACGAGTTGCTCAGTTCTCTGACTGTTATTATTGTACATCGCATAATATCTGTCGCTTTGCACGCCTTGCAACTGGTCTCGATCGTAGTAGTACACCCCTTGATTATTCTCCTGGATATGCCTTTTCGTTTCATGCCACCTGTTTCCGTCATCTCCCACGAAATTGTCGTGTTCCTTCCTGTCCTCGACCCTCGAATGACATTTTGGTGTGCGCCATTCATATGAAGCAGTGCGGATCCCGTTCTTGCGTAAAGAAGCTCGTGTCCAGGACGAGTTGGCGGATCTTCCGGTTCATGCATATGTATTCATGTCAGAAGCTTAGGACAACTTGTCAAACGTGAATTGTAGTCTGAGCATGGGGGAGTAAAATGCGTGGCATAGTGCATACGACTCATTCTCGTGGTAATTGGTACAGACATGACATGCCCTGGTGGCTCAAGAAAGCAGGATGAACGAATGAGGCAGCAAGGATATGCGACGCGCTTATGATCGGGGCTTCTCCTGCAAGACAAGGTTCAGCGTCAATGTCGGCGATTGGATGCGGATGGACGTCCGCGTACCTTCTTCTCCTTCCAGAGCGCAAGAAGACCGACACCGGACACCTTGACGATCTTGAAACGGACACCGGGAATATCACCCTTAGCCTTACCCCGGCGACCGAAGCCAGAGATCAGGACCTCGTCGTTCTCGTCGACGAAGTTAAGGCAACCATCGTTCTGCGAAGGGAAACGGCGCGGTTAGCACTTGACGCTCTCAGCACTCACACAGCCAGCGCTCCGATCGCTCGGATGCGCTCTACGCCCGACAGGGTGCTGCGAAATAGGATGGTAATCATGGGCGACAGAGACTTACCGGAACGAACGCGGTGACCTTCTTCCCGTTTTTGATGAGCTGGACACGGACGCACTTGCGGATGGCCGAGTTGGGCTGCTTGGCCTCAACGCCGACCTTCTCGAGCACGATGCCCTTCGCGTGGGAGGAACCTCCAGTAGGGGAGGTCTTGTAGATGTTGCCGAGGGCGCGCTTCTTGTACGCCTTGTCCGCCTACAGATCGCAAGATGCAGATATCGCAACGATGAGCTTGCGCCCGACACGAAGGCAAGATGGGAAGGTGATGGAGAAAGGGGGGTCTGGATGGACAGACTCACCCAGCGATTTTCACGGCGGTCGGTGCGCAACTTGCGCGCTGCCTGCAATCCACGAGGTTTGTTGGCTGGAGGACAAGGCGTTCAGCATGGCTTCATACAGACCGCTGGGGAGCGAGGAGGACGGGAGCGACGACTTACAGCCCATTCTTGCGGGTGAGTGGAGTGGTAGATACGGGGGAAGAGGTCTACAGGCGGAGTTTGAATCCAACCTCTTAGAACTGTAAAGTTCCTCGGCGGCTTGGGTCACGTGGTGCTCCGTCACCCTCTTAATTTTTCAGGCGCCCGTGCCTCCCATGTCGCACGTCCATCTCGTTTCTCCTCTCAAAGCCCGACCCCGTAACTAATTTATGCTGCTTAGAGTTAGCGGCACTCAAACACCCGCCACACGACTGAAGGCATGCATGCTGAGTCCTAACTGCCTGGTCGTCGAGCCGTTGCAGAAGTAGGTGTGTCAGACGAAGTACCGTCGTGATCGCTAGTACCGTTTACCGCACCTATGGCACTAGGTGAAGCCATTCATTTCTTTTCCCACATGCCGTGGTGACAGAGTTTGATGGTACGGCTCTTCCTCTTCGCGCGTCCTTTTGAAACATATCTCATTGAATACATAGCAGGACACATGAGCGGTCTTGGTGCATCGACATGTGCTTCAGGATAGGTTGACTGCATATACAGGTCGTCCAACCATCCTTCTTCAATACTACATTGTCGCCTCTGCACGCCAGGGATGGGCCACGCCTCCTGTAATCCGCTGATTATGCCAGACTATCTTCACGGTCCACCGTCAAACAAACACCGCGGACAACACCTTGCCGTCGCATAAGAGCTTCTTCAACCCCCTTCATGCCGTACTCCATCTCATGGCTTACAGCGACCGGTCCTTCTCAACCTGTCGTTTGGGGATAATCCTTGAGCCTATGTGCTCTCTATTGCCACAATGCCTCCGCAGTTCTCACACCTGAGTCGCCGCGCGCCCATCACACGTCCTGAGTAAGAGACGTGAAGGCCGCTGCCTGATAAACTGCTTGCTTAGCGCAGCGCGGGTGCTTAGGAGCTGTCGATCTTGCCTGAATGAAACCCGCAAATGGATGAGATTGTCCAAAGGCCTCACTGCCTGATGATTCGGGGCGCTCCCAATTTCCTGGCCGAAATCCGTCTCGGTGAATTCGCCCAACCGCTTAACCGATTGCACTGCTTCCTGGACTCGACTCTTCGCCTTGTATTATGCACATGGCATACGATGCTCCTGCACTCAAGCGAATATCGACTAGCGATTCTCTAAAAGCGTTGGGTAGCCAACCTACTTATTCGGGAAATTAGCCATCTTTCCATGGTCATTGGCGCCTCGCTTGATTACCGCAGCAGCGTCACGGTCCCCCTAATCTCCTTGTTGTCCTTGTCCTCGATGTGTAGCTTCACCCTCTTTCCATTCACTTTGCGCCTTCTCACGCAGTATTCATGCCTCCAGGAGACACCATCGTCGGGTAGCACAGTTCTGCAAACTCCCTGCAGCCCAGTCGCGCCTTGGTCGCAGCCGTGAGTTCCAACTTCTCACTTGCCTCCGCACGAGACTATCGCTTGGACGCGGGGAGGGCACTTGTCTGCCCAACCCCGAGCGAAGCTGTGGCACCCTTCGCAAACGAAGTGGCACGAAGCATCTGTCCCTGTGTGTGCAAGCATCGTGTCGATCGCCCCTCTGGGCGAGCTCGACGCTGCTTGCACCCAGCATGTAGCTGAGGGATGCGAATGGTGTTTAAATATCCAGACCACCATCAGCACGCATGCATAACATAGCACATATATCCCCGCCGCCACCGATGAGAGTCGAAACAAACCCCAAAGTCGTGCAGACGTAACAAACGTTGCGCATGCGCGACCGTCAGACCAGCCGGCCTCTCGATCGGTGGCGGTGAGTAGCGACGATCCTTCAATATGCATGTGTCTAGCCAGACCATACCTGTCGGATGCACCATTTGGCCGTGCGTAGCCAGCACGGTCATGTTTTTGTGCCGTCTTCTGTCCAAGGACGAGGTCTGGTGCAGGAGGCTCCCGTCTTGACTGCTGACACTCTGAGGAGACAGATGCTTGTATACCTTGCACCGTGTCTGTCTGCCTTTCGGGGGCAGCCCCACGGAGCAGAAGCCTCTGGTGTATGCTCAGTTATTCAAATGTGACTTCCCCGTTCCTTCGAGGAACACTCTTTCACAAAAATGCATCGCCTCGGATATTCCGAGTGCCCAGACATTCCGCCCGTACAGGTCGCTTCGCGCGGTCAACCCTTGGAATGCCCATACGATCGTAGCATGACATTGAGACATACACGGAGGGTCCCAGACCATTCCCGGAGACGTACCTCTCAGGGTACCGAGGGTTTTTGTGTATCTCCCCCAGGTATTGTGGCATGTCCAACACGCGCCCGACAAGACAGGCTGTTACCTTATCGCTCGACATCGAGGCTGGGCGACTCCGTTCGCCTAGCTTTGAGCTGGGAAAGGGACCTGGAAGGCTCCTCTTTGGCGGCACGCGAAGCGATTTCGCGCCCTTGCCGGTGCGCAAGGTAGCTCGCGTACCGTTTGCCAAGGATGCGCACCGCACGATAATGATCGTATGCCTTTGGTTCGACTTCGTTGGCAGGGGCTAGTTGTCCTATTGTGGCCATGTTGTGGTCCATAGGGTGTGACTCTGTTTCATGCACCCGATTCGAAAGCCCGTCGTCGCGATGGCATGGGGGTATAGAACAGAGTGGCTTGGCCCTATAGTAGCTTCATGGTGGGTCATCTACCCTGTCAACAGCGTGGAGTCGAACGTTACGAAGCTATGATTGTGCACGTGGCTACGTTGACAATTGTCATCGTAGTTGGGCTTTCCACTGGAACATCCCATGGACACTCGAGTATGAGGGGTAGTAGCTTGTCGAGTTGCTGTAATGATGTTGGTGCATTGCCACCTGGGATGCAAGGTGCTGCGCAAATTTTTGGAAAATGCCCCTTCGAAGGGTTGAGACTCTTTGACCTTCGGGCCTTGGAGTGTTTCTCGTCCTAGGAATAATCATAGAAACCCTGTCCTTTCCACAAAGGATGGTCCGGTGACATTTTAGTGTACGAGCAATCCATTCTGACTTGCAGTAGCATGCATGACATTGAGATTTGAATGCAACATCTCGGAATCAGTACCATGGTACAGGCATTACTCGTTTTGTGCAGGACCGTGAATCTCTCCCTCGCGGCCTTTATATCGTCTGTATGTCCGGAACACTTGAAGCGGTGCCCAGAACGTCTGGATCTCGTCCGGACTCTGGATCGCCGCTACAAGGCCAATAACACTCGACTCCCTACGCAATCACAGTCAGCATCCCCCACGCCCACATCCAACCCGTGACGCAAACCAGAGCGAAACTCACGCAAATCCCCGTGCAGCGAGCAGTCCCCTCCCAGTCAGGACACGGGGCGGCCGCTCCTCGCGCAGCTCCGCCCAGAACTCTGCCGGGTCCTCGCCGTACTCGTCC
>VJXU01000090.1:0-15522 GCA_008694245.1 Ganoderma sp. BRIUMSc
CGCGTGTCCCGCGCAGAGAGCGACGAGTACTTCCTCTCGCGGCCGCTCGGTTCGCAAATCGGGGCGTGGGCGAGCCGGCAGAGCAGCGTCGTGGCCGAGGGCGAGGTGCAGGCTCGGGTAGACAGGTTCAAGGAGGAGTTCGGCAGCGAGGTCCCCGCGCCGGATTTCTGGGGCGGGTGGAGGATCATCCCAGAGTGAGTGCCATGTTCCGGTCCATAAGCATTCGTTGACACCATTAAAACCGGTGGTCTGACTGTGCGTTCCGCCGTGCAGTGAGGTCGAGTTCTGGTTGGGGAAGCCGTCTCGTCTACACGATCGCGTGTGCTACACACGCGTAGAAGGCTCGCCGGATGATGCGCCCCAATGGAAGATTGTCCGGCTCTCACCCTGAGCTAGTGTGATAGAGTCCACCGCATCCTCGGAACCTAGAAGGATCAAGTCCTAGAACATCGTGCATGGCGACCGCGACCCATTTCCTGGGTCATATCCGAACCTCGCCGAAGGGCTCGAACGCTGGAGTATGAAGAAGGCGTCATAAGAAGTGTAGCGGGTAATAGTGTACTATCCCATCCCAATAACATATAAATGACTCGAACTTCGACATGAGTTTGAGATCACACACGCACATAAGCTACAGCAGCAACTCTGGCTAGTCGAACCCCCAGAACGTCCTCCAAGCGCAGTATCTTTATGCTCACGATAGCATTACGCAAATACGAACACAGCAAAGGACTCATACATGGACAAGTATCAAGAACGACGAGAGGAAACTCTATTGATGGATGAAGACGAAGATAGCACATGGAATACCAGAGCAGCGAGAAGAAAAAGAATGTGACGACACAGTCCTTACACAGACAGCCCGCAGCGAACGACGAAGAAGAAACGAGTAAGTATGCACAGTCAGAACCACGTCATCCACCCGTTGTCGCTGTACTCCGCGCTCAGCAACTTGAAGTTCTGGTTCTGCGTCTGCTGTGCCCCCGCCGCGATCGCGGCGCTGAACCCGGCCGTCGGCACTGGCACGTTCATGTTCGCCATGCTCCCGTACCCCGACGCCGACGACAGGTCGTTCTGGCATCCAGACCGCTCCGCAGACACTCCGAACCCGCCCATCCCTGCCGATGGCCCCAACCCGTTCCTGTTCACGCTCGGACTCGGATTGTTCATCGACGCGGACGGCCCGAGATGGATGGGCCCAGGAATGAGGATCGGGTCGTTGGGTGGGGGCACGGTCGACGTTGCCTCCTCGTATGCACGGATGAGCGCTGAATGCGTGCCCTCGAGCGGAAACGTGGTGAGGTCAGTCTCGGTGCCTACGGGGACCGGCGGGGGGGCCGGGGGGGGGGGGCGCGCCGGCGGGGGAATAGCGCCGGAGCGAATGCTGATCTTGCACACCTCGTCATCCAGCAGCGGGAAGTCCGGGTTCGTGCCGTACCGGCTGTGCAGGTACGTCGACCGGGAACGCTGAAAGAGCGTCTCGAGGATGGACTGGGGCCGCCATGATCGGTCAGGAACGGGTAGGTACATGTGCAAAAGTACTCACGCAAGATTTCGCAGCAAGTGGGCACCGGTCACACACGTCCGTGAACAGTCGGAGGACCTTCGCGAGCTCGAGCAGAGCATTGGATGCCATCACCGAGGGCGGAACTCGAGTGACCAACAATGATAGTGCGATCTGCCAAGGGTGTGGTTAGCACGCCCAGGGGCACAACAGGTAAGGTCCGACAGTGTCGGAGCTCACAGCGGACGACAGGCCATTTGACCACAGCATCTGCGACCGGACCGAGTATTCGGGCTGTTGCCGGTAATATGTCTCGAGACACCAGAGCAAGCTCAGAGCCGCCTGGTACACGGCGACAACAGAGGTGGCATATTTATGATTCGCCCAAAAGCCCTCGCCGAGAGCTTGTGTGAAGTACTGCCGGTGCAGGTTGAGGATCGCTGCGGAGATAATATGAGTAACCGGCCACGTCGGTTATTAGCCTAAAAACACGCGCACCAACTTCCCGGGTCATGTGTGTCCACGCCTGTACAACACATAACGCGTTGCCAGACGCGGTGCCCGGTGTGACTTGCATGAAAGCAGGCACCTCAAAGTTCCGTATCTGGGAGTCAAGCATCAGAATTTCGGAGTAGGGTGTAGGGGCCGTTGATGCTGCCATCTCCAGAATTGGCGAGATGCAACGCGTAGTGAACGTATAGTGCCACCGCTGGTCTGACGACGGTGGAACGACAGCGGAGATTACGAGGCGTCAGCACTGATGGCAGAGACGCCGACATATAATGAATTCCTCACATATTTCCCGAGGTCCCTGCGCAGGGTACTCGCTCGAAGCAGGAGGATCTACATCAACATACCGCAACGAGATGGACGGCGGCCGCCGTAGCATCAAACTCTGTACGACAGCGTTAGGGTCAGCCGAGCCCCGGCAATCGGTCATTAGCGGGGAACAGACTCACCAGGCGGTGGTCAACGTTGAGCATGCACCACAAGAGCGTTTTGCGCTTGTCCAGCTCTTCCGGTATGACCTTGGAACGCGTGCTGGCACGATCTGACGCAGGCAAGGTGGTCAACGATCGAACATTCCTCTTCCCGTGCCGTAATGGTGAAGCTCACGTAGACCGATCTGTCAAAACAGAAGGGTTAGAACCAGGCAAGGCGCGATTCAAAGAGAATAAAGACGCACACCAATAGCGAGTTTAGTAGCAATTCCCTACACAAATGTAACATCATTTCACCATTTGACCAATGCGTGGGATTGTGGGACGAACCATAACGGCCCAGGCATACTCCACCGCTTCCTTCACTGGAGAAAACATGCTGAGATATCGCGACATGTAGAACTGTCGGAAGGGTATCAGCTCATCGAAACACAACGCATGAAAGTGCAACGCACCAACGCGTTAATCGCGTCTATACTCGGTTCATTAATGACCGAGGTCTCACACAACGCCGCTCGGGATAGGTGGTGAAACCGCTCCGCATCATGAGACCATGTACGAGGGCTACGCCGCTGATCCACACATGTGCCAATGGCAAGTATGATGAGGAAGTAGGATAATCGGTGAGGGTTCATTGTCTCCACGTTCCCGTTGTAGACACTGTGCACCAGGTTTGGCACCCCGTCGCTGCCATCCGAGTTTTGGCTGTATGCCAAAAGTTAGTCATCGGTCTGAACAATTTGCTGAGAAGATTCGGAGCAAAAAGAGGAGCCAAGTGCAGACGTGAAAAAATAGAGGAAGGGAACCTAACGCACTGCCAGGCTGCATGTTCTGCTGCTTGCTCGCAGAGGTACCGGGCTTCGTTCTGGGCCGGAAGCAATTGCAATATACGTTTGCGCAGAGTCGGGTTCAGGTCGACGCTCAGAGTGTTCGGAGCTGGGAACCTATGACTGATTCTTAAGATGTCTGGTGGGATATCATAGTCTTCTTGATAGCCATTGACGGGAGGTGACTGGCTTTGTCGCTGCGATTACCATAATAAGACTTGAACCTTGGTCTGGGGACAAAGTAGGACTCACGTCGCTTAGCATGTGTGGGGAAAGTGAGTTGACTAATCCATGCTGTGCGTCGTTGCGCCTGTCTGCTCCTGACGACTGAGGCTGACTAGGATCTACGCCGAAAAGGTCGGCTGATTTCTTGATGTCTAGGAGCTCCTCACGCAGGAGAGGGTGACCTGACTGGAGCTCGTGGAGAGCATCCTCAAGGGCGCGTATACGTTGGCTCATAGACTTGATTTTCTCGTGGAGCTGTTCCGTGTTCGCCAAGATGAACCTGCATTGGGCCGCAAAATCCCGGAGCCGCGGCGTTGAGGGAACATGTTGTTTCCCGAGAGAGGACCAGCGCGCACCTGCTCCCTTTGCCACCAGTCAATGCGCCGTCCGGACATATTTCTGCACACCCTCTCTTGCAGCACGACTGGCAAGGAAATACGCGATCGCACTAGGTCGGCAAAATAAGGAGGGCGTCAATGCGGCCGCAACGCGTCGGGGCGCACCTTAAGCTTCAACCTGGACACGAGGAGGAGGCGGATGAGGGGCTGGGGGAGAGAAAGGTGCAGAGTACGTACCTCCTGCATTCACCACACGACAGGGGCCGCTTCCTGTTCTTCTTGGACGCAGGGTCCGCCCCTCCGTCTTGGTCGGGAACGGCAACGGTGCTTGGGCCTGCGGGGCCAGGGATGGCGTTGTGGGGGGTCTGGAGCTGGGGATTGTCGACCCTGGGACGCTTAGAGGGCGGGAGATAGTCGGCGAGCGGGGGTTCGTGAGAGGAGGTCATGCTCGAGGACGAGAGAGAAGGATGGGCCGGAGACGAGCGCAGGACGGGGAGACAGTGCGCCAGCGTCTCCCGACTGGCCGAAAAGAGCGGACCGCTGGGTGGCAATCCCTCCGGCGACCGAGTCTCCCACCGCCCCCTTTAATTCCCGCGTTATTTACCTCCGGTAACTCTCCGTTTCGTCCCAGATCGGTGCCGACCCTCCACAACCCCGAGCCGGGCGCTCCGCCCCCACCTTCACTGCTGTCCTCCATGTTCTCCCTGTCCTCGTCACGCTCTCTCCTCCGGCCTCCCCTCCCCAGGCAGCTGCGTCGTTGGGCCAGGAGTGCCAGCAGGAAGCCAAGCCCGTGGCCAGAGATCCAGGGCTCTCCCCGTGATCAGCCCAAGGTCAGGGCCTGGGTCGCCCCCGCGTCGCGGTTCGCCAACTTCCTCCTTGTGCCCAGTGAGTGTCCTGCCGGCGAACAACTGTCATCGGACGTGACCTGATACAGCCATGCGTCCCTCGCAGCTGCGATCCTCTATGCCGTGTTTTTCGCCGACTTTGGTGATCATGAACATGTGTTCTCGCCGGTAAGCTCGCCCTTCCGCCGTCCTTCCTGTTCGCCAGCTGACATGTCGCGTCAAGCCCAGGCGCTGGCTCGAGTCACAGAAGTCAGCCTTCTTTTCCCTCTCTCCTGAGGAACAAAAGCTGGTCGGCGTAGATGCGGTCCAGTCCGAGTCGCCTGCCAGCGTGCAGGGTTCAGGACCCTCCCGGTGGTACGCACTATGTCCCACATTTCGCGGCAGCTGACCTTAGACTGAAATATGCATGCTTGGTATCAGATTCCAGCACGCGCGTTTTGGATCGCCATCACGACCCTTGGTATTTGCCGGGCCAAACTCAAGCAAAATGGTGGCGTCTGACCAGGGCCGGCCCGAGGTTACATGGCCGGGGGGCGAACGTGGGAAGATCTTCGTCGGCGCAGTATTCGTCAAATCCGGAGCTGGCAGTGCGAGTGCTAGCGGATGGAGACAGGTCGCCGGGCCCTGAGTGGCTATTTCCCCTTGCGGCTCCCATGGCAAGTGGCGCCCTTTCGGTGGGTTGCAGGGGCTGGATGTCGTACGCATAGACGCAAACACCGATCGTTCCCTCGGACTTGGGCGGAACTGAGTTTTAGCACAGTGCTGGTACCTTCGCCCAGCCGACCTTCCCTGTCTCCGTTGGGGCATCGTACGTCACCCAGGCCGCCATTCAATCTTATCCAATCAAAGGGAGATCGGGTGCATTCATTATGCAACTGCCGCGCCAGCGTCGATACAACGGTTTTTGGCATTTGTGCGCACTCGGCGTGCCTTGCACACCCAGTGACGCTTCACGGAAGTCACTGCAGTGTTTTTGCCCACGCCCGTGAGTACCCGAGCCCTTCGGGAACGGACGCAGAAGAACACTCAAAGACGCTAGGCTGCGTCGGGACAGGGCAGGAACTCCGGTACGCGCAGTTCTAGTCCATTCCCATCATCGCCAGAAGCCCCACACGGTATCTTTATTCTCCCAGCATCTCAGACACATTCGACGCCCTTCCGACTCCGTCGTGGCCGTTACATGACGCCCACCGAGAGAATGCCTCGTTCAATTCGGGCAGGGAATGTCGGGCTCCCGGCGTTCTCCCCCGACCATCCGTCAAATTGTTCCGAGGCGTCTATCGACCCACGGTCCGCGACGAGTCGTGGTCCGATTGTTCGGTGTGTCATCATATGTCAGACCCCAAGCCCGACCTTCGCGGAAGCCGTACACCATGCAACGCCCCGTGCCCGACGTCAAGCATGATCGGGGTGGTTAAAGTCGGCGATACAACTCCCCCGGCTACTAGGCGGCGTGTTCGGGGGACTCTCTTGGTCATGTAGCCGACCATCTCACAAGTGAATTGAAGGAAGGCAGAGCTATTCATCCTCAATGCATTGTGCACGCTATAGACAGTCATTGTCTGTGGTCCGCCGACCGGAGAGAGGCCTCGCTGAATGCTGCTCCATCGGCTTGTACGTCCGACTGCAAGTTCGAATGGAAGGCATGTTCGGCATGGGTGGGATATGAACGCGTTCCGCAGAAGAATTTCGTCCTAGGTAGCGACGAGAGCGGGGATATATTAGGGAGACGGGGAGGTGTCCAGGGTGCGTTGTGGTTTAAATGAGGCTGAAAGGGGATTGGACGACAGGCATTGGGTGACAATCCCTTGGCCATGATTGGCTGGCGTCTTACCATAAGAGGCAATGGTAGTATACGAACGTCTGCGAAGGCTGCACTGCATTCCTTCGGCCTGGTGGGCCTTTGGCGGACGGCACAGTCGTCCCCAGTCGTCCCAGCCCATGATGACCGAAGTTCCGCTATCGCTTGAGGTATTTCGGAATTCGTAGCCCAACCCGTGCGTAGCCGCCAGAGCGACCGAGTCGCCACTGCCTTACGGTGACTCACGGAATGGCTCTCGGAACGCTACGGACCCCTCTGCGAGCTGCAGTTATATAGCCACGGATCCTCGCCCCTTTCGTTCTCTTCATACACTCCCTCACCACATCAGCCCCGCTATTATTTGGCGCATACCATGCATGCCCTCCCCTCCCCTATAGCCGCCGGTCGCATCCTGCCCATGACTGCCCGGGCGCTACCTGTGCGCCGGGCCCTCTTCACTAGCTTCACTCCCTGCATCGCCCCCACGACTCTCTATTCCAGGCGTTCGTATACGTCCACACCCACGAGACATGACCAGAATATTCTGGAGGTCAAGAAGACGTATGAGAAATCTTATCTTGGCCCCGGCGCCGAAGGTCCTCACATCAGTACGCACCCTCCGGGATTTATTTCCGTTTGCAGTCGCTGACACTAGTACTCCGCGTTGCTTCTGTCAGAGGACCTGGCCCCGAAGGTTCTCATCCCTGCCACTCCGACCACCACCGCCGAGGAGGTCCGTGGTGATTGGGTCCTCTTCCACCCAGTGTACACCCCTGAAGAGTTGCGTTCTGTCGAGGTGTGAAACGATGGACTTTCTACCACCTTCTAGAGTCTGACATGCCGTCACGTGTGGCTTCTAGGTGCTGTTCAGGGAGTCAAAGACGTTCTCCGACAGAGTTGCTCATGCGTTCGTGAAACTCGCGAGGTAAGTATGGTTCAAGCAACCCTGAATCCAAACCCATTAGCCTGATGGATACCTGCTAGATGGGGCTTCGACCTCGTCTCGGGATACAAGCACAAGCCCCTCCCTCCTAATGCCGCTTCCATGTCCCTCGAGGACCTCCGCAAAGGCGGTTACCTTATGGATGAAACTCAGTGGCTCAGGGTACGATCCATATCCGGCTATAGCTACGGGCCCGACTGATTGGTGCCCCCACCCCTCGCTCCGGCGAATAGCGTATCCTCTTCCTCGAGAGCATCGCGGCTGTGCCTGGAATGGTAGCTGCCGCCCTACGTCACCTCCGTAGCCTGCGTCTCATGGTACGTCCTCGGAAGCTTATCTCACGGCGCGTGCCTGACCAATCCACCCCGCTTCTGTGTGAACGCAATCCGCCCGCGATCGCGCCTCGCTGCCCGTTGCCCATGTAGAAACGCGACCAAGGCTGGATCCACACGCTGCTCGAGGAGGCGGAGAACGAGCGCATGCACCTCATGACCTTCATGACGCTCAAGAACCCGACGCGCTTCTTCCGCGCGATGGTCCTCGCCGCGCAGGGTGTCTTCTACAACGCGTTCTGTAAGTTCCTTTTCCCCGCTTGCGCAAAGTTCGCTGCGCTCACGCACGCCGTTGCAGTCCTCTGCTACATGGTCTCGCCAAGCACGTGCCACCGCTTCGTCGGCCACCTCGAAGAAGAGGCCGTCGTCACCTACACGCGGTGCATCCAGGAGATCGAGGCCGGTCGCCTCCCCGCATGGTACGTTACGTCTCTTCCATCGCGCCATCTCCCCCCATCCTCCACCCTTCCCTTCCCTTCTCCGCACCTCTCAGAGGCTCATGCGGAACTATCTCTGATCTCCGTACTGATCTTTCCGTGAAAACCCTCAGGAAGGACCTGCCCGCGCCGGAAATTGCCAAGGACTACTGGCGGCTCGAGCCCAACGCGAAGTTCGTGGACGTCATGTATGCAGTGCGCAGCGACGAGTCCACGCACCGCTTCGTGAACCACAGCCTCGCGAGCCTCAAGTACCAGTCCGACATTAACCCGTTCGCGCTCGAGGAGCCCGACATGGCCGTCAAGGGCTCACGCATCTGGTAAGCAGTCCCCCCCCCCATCGATCTCATACGCGTGTGGCGTGATTGTACTGATGGGCTGTGACCTGCGACTGTTCGTCTGTCCATTTGCCTCGCGCACCCAGCTTCGAGCGCGAGGAGTCGGCGAAGTTCGCGGAGGACGCGCACAAGCAGATGACTGACAGGCGTGGGGAGGCTTGAGGCCTGGACTCTCGTCGTCGCCCATTGCAGGATGTGACGCTGGACGGTCGCGCAAGGGTGACACTTCTGCTGCATCTTCCGAGTTTCCTCAAGATCAATTGTATAAAAATCACAGCGTCCATCGGCGATATGAAACCGATATGGGCGTTTGGTAGTATTCTCCATCACCATGGCATTTATTCTAATGGCTTCGTATCATCCAATAATCCCCCCCTCAGTCACTATCACTGTACCCATAGCTAATCAACCATAGACGCATCGAAAGTCGAGCATATCAAAGTTATCCCCCCACTCCTGTATAAGTTACCTCACAACCTACGCACTGTATACTTGAAGAATTAATGGCGTCTTTCCACATTCGTCTTCGAGATATCATACAGCCGATGCCGGGACCCCTTGTAAATTTAGAATCGCGCCTTTGTCCCGTTGAACATCCCAGTGAGTATTTCCGCAAGGGCATTTGCGACTCCAACGGGGTTCTCTTGGACGACCTGAAAATGTATGTCAGCATGCCAAATTCCTCCTTAAATAACCGCTTACGAAATGCCCAGCATCAGAAACCGTTCGGACTGACACAAACTTGAGTGCCTTCTGGATAGATTCATAGGCCCACTCAGGACTGCATACATGATCATGAATAAGAGTGCAGAAAAAAAGGTTGAGAACACACACATCAAGTCAACCCGCTCGGCCAGAACGAGATGCATTGGAACACTTGGACCAACATTGGCTGCCAGGAAATTCAGAGCGTGGATATGGAGGTCTCCGTGCTCGTATTGTGACCATTCTTGCTTCGCGCTGCAGCAGAGAGTTAACTTGTTCGTCCCCACTTGCGTGTCTTTGTCCGTAACATCCCTCAAGGCGTGCCGCTGTGAGAGCTTAGGCGTAAGGATTCTGGCTGAAAAATAAGCTGGACAGTGTTACCACCCATAAGTCGAGCACCCGAGAGTCCCACAATTGCCAGGGTATCCTCTTCGCGAAGAACGCCCGCGCCTCCTCGCGGCTTCGCCAGAAGGTCCTTCTGTTAGACAGCGACTTGATCATGAAGTCGACGGCCATCTGGCGCTCCTCCTGATTCTCGAGATAGGCCTCCCTCCCGGAGATCGAGGGCTCTACGAGTATAATGGCATTGTAGGCTATGGCTGGGTATCCGTTGGTGTCGGTGGTATAGCCTCTGCAGTGCGACAGGGACCGGTCATTTAACATTATTATGTCTTTTCTTGGTACATGACAAGCGTCTGACTCACGTAAGACAGGACCCTGACGAGTGCCCGATAGCGACGAGTTTGTGGCCGTTCAGTCTGCCTGACGCCACGAAGGCTTTGACGCCGTCGGCCCAGTCTTCTATCGCTGTCAGAAAATAGGTCATCGAACGCTGATAGTCTGGGCAAGATACCGCCCACTCACAAACGATGTTCTCGTCGCTCAGCACGTCCGCATTGACCACGGCGGCTTCGCCAACGTTCTGCATATCGAAGGACCATGCCTCACGCACGAGACATGCGCCTGCTCCGTTGCTGAACTGGAAAAGAGGTTCAATCGTAGGCTCCCAGACTTCCTTATCTGTGCGAATCGTGCAGAACGCCGTCTGTGAGCGAATAACCTTAGAAGACGGCGACTGAAGAACTTACGGGATCCCGTGCAGTGGTAGAAGAGCAGAGTAGGACCATCGGGATTGGAGTTGCCAGGTATGTAGCGCTTTGCAACGAGTTTGAGTTCCCCTGGACCCTTGTGTCTGCGGTGGGGGAATATCACAGTGGACGTTTCTACCGGCATGACTGCGCCGCGTTGCTGGGGGATGGTGAGGGTCAAGACCACGATGCTTGGCTTTACAGTTTGTTTGAACTCACCTTCTTTCAAATGGAGCAGACTTCAAACCTTGGCTATGTTTTCAATTTCAATTTGTGGGGATGGGCCCTGGGAGTGCGCTGCTGGATGACCGGCCGGTGACCTGCGGAGGCCATGGCGGGCAAGTGAATGTCAGTTCTTGGGCGACACATGCCGGGAACCTCTGGCCGGTCGCCGCAGTTGCCGGCCCGGAGCGCCCTTGGTATTAATCGGGAAGGCGGATGGCCACAGATGGCCACGGCGGGAATTCCCTTTTCGGGGCTGTGCCGTTATGGGCCTTTCAGTCTCAGTCTCTGGCCCCGAGACGGCCGTTGTCGAGTCCTTCCGTCTGTCTCTGCCCTGCGTTGCTATCAGGACATAGATGTCAAGCCGCGACGCCTCGAAAGCTCAGAGAGGACCGTGCGACCACGCATGTAGCTTGGTAAGACCAAGGAGGTCCAATGCAAGATTAGCTTCCGCTGGGCTCCTCGGCAGTGACATCTTATCCCCATCCGCCGCTCTCCTGTCGCCTCGCCATAGCTACTTAATCCTGCAGGTGTCCATTTGAAACTACCATATACTCGGGATCCAGCTCCGCACGCACCTCAGGATGTCATCCGTCCTTCTCGGCGATACCCATGGTATCTCGGTCGTCGACTTCAAACCATTCCTTGACGGATCCGCCAAGGAGGATGTTGCCAAAGCTATCCTAGATTCGTTCAAGCGCATTGGGTTCGTGTACCTCATAAACCATGGTATCCCGCCCGAGAAGTCGAACGCCATGTTTGAGTGGGTGCGTCGGTCCTGCACTGCGTCTCCTCGCTGTTTTCACAACGGTATCCACAGTCGAAGCGCTTCTTCGCTCTTCCGACAGAAAAGAAGCTGCTCGCCCCCCACCCTCCTTCGGGTACTCATCACAGGGGCAAGTTCGAGCTCGCAAGTAGTATAGGTCGTCTCCTAATCAGGATGTCCAGGCTACTCTGCGCCGGGAGTCGAGAAAGTGACGCAGGTTTATGACGATAAAGAATTGATCGCAAACGCCCGTCTCAAAGCCCCCGACGTGAAGGAAAGCTATGAGTGTGGTTGGGAAGAGAACGCGGGGATGCCCAATATATGGCTCCCGGAGGACGTTTTGCCAGGCTTCAGGGAAGCATGCACGGATTTTTATTGGGTCCGTGGTCTACCTTGCGGCCCTGTGACGTCCTGGATAGCAAACACACTGTTTCTAGACCTGCCATGAGACCGAGCTACAAATCCTCAGGGCGATTACTGTCGCCTTGGGTATTTCAGAAGACTATCTTGTCAAATATCACCATGCCCACGACAATCAACTTCGTTTGCTTCACTATCCGAGGTCCGTATCGCATATCCCACATTGCCTGACCATCATGAGTTCACCTCGTTTCTTCATGTAGTGTTCCGGCTAAAGACCTCGAGGAAGAAAAGATCACTCGGATCGATGCCCATTCCGACTTCGCGTCCATCACCCTGCTGCTGCAGGACCATGTTGGAGGACTCGAGGTTGAGATTCCAGGGAAGCCTGGGGAATTCATGGTGCGTGAAAGTCTCCACATCGCTCTACCTTCGCCGCGCTCTGCTGATCGTTCGAATATGGAACAGAGTGCTCCCCCGATCGATGGTGCGCTTATCGTGAACGCCGGCGACTTCATGATGCGTTGTGAGAAAGCATATGTCTGGCCATTTTCCACAACCTCGCCTTCTGACTACGGTATTGCGGCCAAGGGTCAAACGATGTGATCAAGAGCACTATGCATCGCGTCCGAGCCCCTCCAGACGCGAAAATTGTTAATGGCATGATTCCCTCGCGGTATTCCATCCCATACGTGCGTGAGCTCCTTCCCCGCACCTGTGTACCGCTCACACGAGCTCCTATCCCACAGTTCTGCTGTCCTGTGAGTCGCGCGTCGATCATGCGCACCCGTGACAGAGGCATGTGGCTGACGATCTGCTAGGAATTCTCCGAGGTTGTCAAGTGTCTCCCAGGAACGTTCTCTGACGAAAATCCGGCCAAATATGAGCCCATTTCTGTGAGTACTCTGTGGTTTGGCAGATCTTGCCCGCCTTGATGAGTGCTTTACTACAGGTCCAGCAGTATATATTGCAGCGCCTCGCCGTAACATACTGATATGCGATAGCAGTGATAACTGCCGTCCAGTCGCATCCCCCTTTCTGCAACCGATGTATCACTACTTCTACATGTATAATAAGTGAATTATGGTTGCCACCAAGTACGAGTTCCACCAGTCAGCTCCGTAGGATCATGGGCGGAGATAAAGATGATGATTCTCTTGTATCACACAGCTCGCAGACACGGTTTATCATGTAGACCAAGTCTACTCTGTAGACAACTCATATTAACTGTATACGCTACGAGTTATCAAGGACGGAATGTACAGGGGCCGCGCTACACTAGACATACATACATACACGGGCAGGCCAAATAGCTAGAAGGAGTCGAGAAATGTGCCTCGAGGTCCCAAGCGAAACGTAGAAGATGGAAGATCCGAAAGAGATCCAACAAATTCAAAAAAGAAAATCCAGAGAGCAAGACATGGATAGCTGCTACGTTCGAATCGACATCTGGCGACGAAAATTTTCGCGGTATAAGGGAGGGAAGAGGGAGAGGGGAAGGTGGTCTAATAAGCACACAAACGTACACGGAATACGATACAGAATAAATCAGCCCAGCTCGACCCTGCAATTGTTTTCGAGGCGATGGCGTGGGGATGGGTCGGGGATGCGAGCCGGACTTGGTATTGGTGGTATCTGGGCGGCCCGCTCGACGCCCACTTCTGCAGGGTTCGTACAGCAACGAGAAGCGAGAGCAATTAACAAGACAGCATGGATGCAACTTGAAGCGGGAGCGGAGTACACTAGAGGGGGAGATGCACGGAGTGGAATGCAGGCATTACAGAGGATCTGGCGTGTGGGAGTCATGAAACATGAAGTTCAGCAGCATGTGTGTTGGAGCGTGTGTGGTTCGAGGCGGTCCCCCGCTCTACTCTGGGGGAATTGGATCCGGGGAAGGCGTCTTCTGTGGCAATATCCAGCTCTGCTGGAGCCGGCGAGCGACCAAAACGCCGTGTCGGATGGTCGTGCGCGAGAAAGACGGGCTGAGTGCGGCCGAGTGGAGCGTGTCGTTCTCGTGCAGCAGCACAAAGTCGGCGACCATGCCCGGCGCCGGGGTGAGCGACATCCCCGGCGATCCCTTGTGGAAGCCCCCGATGGCCAACCGGGAGTTGATCGTCACGGATTCCTA
The DNA here is from genome assembly GCA_008694245.1 of Ganoderma sp. BRIUMSc. Classification (NCBI taxonomy): domain Eukaryota; kingdom Fungi; phylum Basidiomycota; class Agaricomycetes; order Polyporales; family Polyporaceae; genus Ganoderma; species Ganoderma sp. BRIUMSc. Next base: position 13,801 of record VJXU01000090.1, read on the forward strand.
CAAAGGCACGCGCCATTAGCATCACGGCACCGGCGCAGTCTTGGTGAGAGGCTGTGTGACAACCGGTGGGGTGGAAAGACCGGGCTGGGACTGGGACTGGCAACTACACTACTCACCAGCAGCCTCCTACAATCGATCTTCGTCCCCGCTTGAAACACCGCGACGCCGAGGGGACAGAGTCCGAGGGGATCGACAGGGCCCTGGGGCGTGAACGCGTTCTCTACGTTATTCACGGACATCGCGACACGCAGGCCGTGCTCGGTCGCGAGCCGGGGCACGTTGAGCGTCCCGCGGGGCGCGAAGTCCAAGCCCCGGCCCATCATATAGAGGTCGCTTGGGGGTAGCCCAACCAAAGTGAGCGGGAGGTGTTCATCGATGAGCGCCGTCCCTAGAGCGGCCCACTCGTCCGGAGAAAAGAGCGTGAGCCGAGTAGCGTGCCCGACACAGACGTGGCAGCTCGCGCGCCAGCGGCCGGACTGAATTCGCTGGCGAAGCTGCTCGATGACATGCCAGATCAGCGGCTCCGATGAGGGCTCGAGGTTGTAGTCGAGATGGAAGTCAACGTGAATTCCCGCGTCGTAGGCGAGGTCGAAAATGAGTTCGATGTTGCGCTTCGCATGCGAGATGCTGGGCTCGGTGTAGGGCGCAGAACCGACCGCCTCAACCCCATGTCGCCGGATCGCGTTCTGGAGGAGGACGTAGTTGAGGCCTGGCCGGTCGTCGTTCGCCGTCGCGAAGAACGGCTCTTGGGCGAAGGCTAGGCGCAGGACCCATTAACCACAGCGGGAAAAAAAACACGGGGAGAACAGGTGCTTCACCTGCGATCTGGATGTGGCAGATGTCGCGGAACAGCTTGCGGAGGCGGAGCCCCGCATCGACGCACGCGAAATGGACGGTCTCGTCGACCTCGACGTGCGCGCGCATGAGCGTCACCCCGCACTCGATGCTCTGGGAGATCAGCCTCCGGCCTCGATCGTACAGATCCTCGAGATTGCACGCGAATCCGCTCTTGGCCTTCACAGTGACCCGCATGGCCTCTGAGAAGTTGCTGCGAGTCGCGACGATCCCAGCACACGACATATCGGTATGTCAGCCCCGCGGCACGATGCAAAGACCACCCCAGACACACGAAGCGATTACGTACCCAGTAACAAGTTCATCGCATTGGTCGAGTAAGAAGCACTTATCTAGATGAATGTGCGAGTGCACAAGCCTGTGGGGTCAATGAACGCATCGCGAGCTCTGCGTCAGTGCCATATACCGCCGGAGGCAATGAAGGATTCACGGACGCTGGTAAAAGGATTCCTCGCCCCTGCGCATCCAGCTCTGCGTGGCTGCTGCCTCCCCTCGGACTCATCCCTGTCACGACACCTATCCCCGCACTGCGCGGGCTCGCGCTCCTCGTAGAGAAAAATTCAGCGCTGCGCGCGGGGGAGTTGTGACCGCTGCTCCTGCTGACGCTCCTGGATCCGTGGGGGGTCGCAAGCTCGATGCGGTCAACGCGGCCGCCGACGCAGAAGACGTTGTAGAGCGGGTCGGCTAGCGTGGGATCGTCGGACTCGAATGGAAGATGGACGTTGCGGATCGCGAATGTGGGGTAGTCTGCGGGGGTGGCGGAGCGGTGCTGGTGGGACGAGCGGGAGGCGGAGTGGTGGCGCGGGGAGGAGAGTGCGGCGGGCATGTCGACGTCGACGTCCATTGGAGGAGCGAGGGCGGGGCTGG
>VJXU01000092.1:0-20724 GCA_008694245.1 Ganoderma sp. BRIUMSc
AGGAGGAGGTGGGTAGCGGGTGTGGGTGCAGTGGGTCGGGGCTGGGGCTGTGTTTGCGCGCGTGTGGTGTCGAGATGGGGAGACGTCGGCCGGCTGCTTGGGGGCGGGCTCGGATCAGCAGCGAAGCGGACGGAGTACTCGAGCTGGCGAACGAGGTTTGAGGGAGGAGTCGAGCTTGACGCCTCGGGCGCGAGCATCATCGGCGGCGAGCGTGCACGCGAGACTCTTCGAGACTGGCTGGGCATGGGCTGCCTCGACCAGCTGCGTGAGCGTTCTTGGGGCTCGGATTGCAAACTGTCTTGCGAACGGGACTGGATGGAGCGGTTTGATCTGCGTTCCTCGACTTCCTGTGTGATGCGGCTGACCTCTTCCTCGTCCAGGAAAGGTTTGGATCCATTCGGGTTAGCAGCGAGGCTTGGGCTTTGAGAAGACGCAAGCGTCGCACGATCGGTTCGCATTGTCCTATCCGCTGAGCCTAGACCCAGTCTCCGCCGTGGAGAAGGTGTAGGGGAGCGGTGGCTGATTGACTCCTCCTCGGTGACTTCGTCTTCGCTCTCTTCCAATGACTGGATTGTCACATGTTGCGGCTGGGGAGGTTGGGCTTCAACTTGAGGTTCTTCGTCTTCACTCTCGTCCTCACTGCTCCGCTCGGCAGATTCTGTCGCAGACTCTTGTTCGTGGCTGGTGGGCTGCTCTCGGAAACCTCGCCGTTCTTTTAGGCCCTCCTCAACAACCCCACGAAGGACCTCGACTTCGCCTGCGAGCCGCTCCACCTCCGACCTCAGCTTGTCCACTTCCTTGCTCTTCTCGGCTAGTGCCCGAGCATCAGAATCACGGAGGGAACGAAGTTCGAGCAGGAGTTGTTTATGTTCGGACAGCTCGGCCGTTAGGCGTGTGAGGTGCGAACGGAGGGTTGTGATCAAAGCCTCCAGGGCTGCAAGATTCGGTCAGTGGTCTGAAGTTCGAGTCAGGACTGGTGGTGTTCCTGACCTTTCTTCTCCTCCACAGCAGCCTTATATCGTGTCTCTGCAGCGGCAAGTTCTGCCTGGTTTTCCTCTACCTTCTTTTGTTGTTCTTGCTGCTCCTGCAAGTGTTCACGCTGGCTGACCACGCGCTTCTTGCTCGCCTGCGGCTCCATGTCCCTGCTGACACTCTGTTCGTGCTCCATGATGCGCGTTCGTTCTCTAGCAACCTCCTTCTTGCACGCCTCAAGCTCCAGTTCGAGCTCCCGAACGCGCCTCCGCGACACACTGTTCTCTGCCTCAAGATGACTCAGCTTGTTCTGGACAACAGCCAACGTGGCAACAAGGCGTGCTGGAACGAGGTCAGTGATCGTTATTCAAGTATCGATCCGTCTGGCGCACCTTCCGTTTCTGTAGTGTTCCGAGGATCGTATCCATAGAATTCAACATCGACCTTCGCCGGTGAAGCGACAGCCGAAGTAAGTCCAGTCACATCCGGGAGTTGTACGCTCTTTTTGAACGGAGTGGCGGCAAATGACATCCTCTCTGACCTCTCGCCCACCATCTGCTTCAAGGGGCTGCGATAGGGCTGGTGCTTCCGCGCAGGAATCGTGCTGTGGTGGTATGCGGCTCGTGGTGTTGCCTCCCCTACAGGTTGTCGCGTGTTGCGCTTCATGGCTGCGTCAGCCTCGACCTCGATTTCTCGTGCTAACCCACGGGCCATTGTGGTGAACTTGGATGACTCGTCTGCCTGCTGCTGCTCTCGGCGGGACTGGCGCAAGGACGGCGTTGCGGGCGTGATCTGCACTTCAGGCTCGGTATGTCCAACTGAAGTGCTATGCTGGGCGTAGGAAAGCGACTGGTTCATGCGGCGCTGCGGACGTGGGGTGGACGCGGGGAAATGGCGAGCGACTGCCGAGCGATCCGGGGTGGAACTTCGGATGGTGACATTGGCCACACGAGGGGACGTAAAGCCTTGTGCGCTTCGTGGCCGCTTTGGTGAGAAGGTTAGGTGGCTGAGAGCGTCTGCGAGACGGGGTCGCGAGTCCTGTTGGGGTTGGGGAGAGATAGGCTCGGTCAAGTCTGAGCTTGAGGATGAGGAGGTGGAACGGATTGTGTGGGGTGGTGCGTGCCCTGATTGGAGGACGCGGTCGAGTTCGGCGGTGTCGTCTACGACGAGGGGATCGAAGTCGACGACGCTTGCTGTCTACAAAATGAGAATTGAGTGAATCAACTATTGATGATGAGCATAGAGGCAAGGAGACAACGAACGATCTGCCTTGACTTTGTGGAGTTGGCATCGAAACCCTTGACGCGACCAGCTATGCCAGCCATGATGCCCTGGAGAGGGCGGTCGGGGTCATATTCTGCACCGCTCAAACTGAGATCTCTCCTAGGTCCTCTGGCACCTGCCAAACCGGCACTGATAGTGAGTGCACTTGCGTGGTGTGCTGCGGTAGAAAGGGATTCGGCGGCGTAGGGCTGAACACCGTCGTCGGTGTGGTAGGACCAAGCGTGGAATCTACTGTGTTCATGGGGATCATAGTCGTCGCCGGAGCGATGGTCAAAGGAGGCAAATGCAGAGAAGGGAGGGGAGGGGACGGAGGCATGGCGAGGGTACTCGACGTCGGAGTAGTCGTCTGGAGTGGAGGAGAGGTGGAGGGAGAGGTCGGTGTGCTGTAGATTGTGTTCGAGCTGGACACGCTGCTGCTCGAGCTCGTCGCCTCTGATGGAGAAGTCGAGATGCGCTGACCGCCTCGACATGGCTAGGAAGGTATCGCAGACGGGCGACGACGGGGAGAGTGTGAGCGAAGAGCGACGAGCGGCGAGCGACGCGGGAGAGAGCCCGAGGGAAAGCCAAGCAGCCAAACCTGGCCCCGGCGGCAAAGCCAAGTTCGAACACAGACGCCCGCCTTAAACATCGACGCGCTTCTCACGTGGCCGTGTATCCCAACCCTAACCCCGGTCCCCTCCATTTTCCACAAGCGCCCATTCGATCGCTGCTCTCGTCTCTGCCAGTGCTCAGGCTGCTGCTTGCTGCTCCGCCCTCTCGCGCTCTCCCCATGGACTCCCACACACACAAGGCGCATCGTCCGTCGCAGTCCGGCGCAAAGGCAGACAAGAAAAAGTCCGCAAAGGGCAAAGGAAAGGAGAAGCACCATGGCTTCAACGAAAAGGTCCTCCCCCTCCTCCGCATCTTCACTCTCCGCTCACCTTCTTCTGCAGGCGTTTGCACCCACGTCCGGTCGCAACGCAGACAGGCAAGGCCGTCGAACTGCCGAGCGTGACCAGACTCGTCTTCATGTTCCCCTTGTCGACCGCACCCCCGATGACCAGCCCCCTCCCACCGTCGTTGCCGTCGTCGGTCCTCCCGGCGTCGGCAAGTCCACCCTCCTAAAGTCTCTCATCCGCCGTTACACAAAACAGACCCTCAGCCATATTCATGGCCCCGTAACCGTTGTCAGCGGCAAGAAGAAGCGCATCACCTTCCTCGAATCCAACAATGACCTCAACTCCATGATCGACATTGCCAAGGTTGCTGACTTGGTTCTCCTCATGATTGACGGCTCATACGGCTTCGAGATGGTATGTTCAAGGCCATTATCATATGACATCCACCCTGAACCCTCTCCCAGGAAACATTCGAGTTCCTCAACGTTCTTCAGGCCCACGGTTTCCCGAAGGTCATCGGTGTCCTTACCCACCTTGACCTTATCAAGAAGGCCGCTACCCTGCGCGCCACCAAGAAGGCCTTGAAAAAGCGCTTTTGGACAGAGATTTACCAAGGTGCTAAGCTATTCTACCTCTCCGGCGTCCTTAACGGACGTTACCCCGACACCGAAATCCTCAATCTCTCCCGCTTCATCTCCGTCATGAAGTTCCGCCCTCTTGTCTTCCGCAACCAGCACCCTTACATGCTTGCCGATCGTTTCGAGGACCTCACCCCTCGTGAACAGGTCCGCGCTTCCCAGGGCAAGTGTGATCGCACTGTCACCCTCTATGGTTATTTGCGTGGAACCAACTACCGCATGGGCACCAAGGTCCATATCCCGGGGGTGGGTGACCTCGACATTAAGACCGTCCAGATTCTCGGTGACCCATGTCCTCTGCCCGACGCCGAGTCGGAGAAGCGGCGGAAGCTGAGCGAGAAGAAGAAATTGCTCATCCACGCTCCCATGAGCGACGTTGGTGGCGTTATCTACGACAAGGATGCCGTATACATCAATGTACCCGGTAACTTTACCAAAGGTGGCGTAGAAAGTAAATCTACTTTTCATCCATTCAAAACCACCGATTGATGCTAATCTTCACCTTCGCCATTAACCTTACAACCTTGCAGATCCCGGAGAAGGAGAGCAGATGGTCCTCGATCTCCAGGTTGTGGATGCCACGCTAGAGGATGCGGTAGCGAAGAGCCAGATTCGACTGTTCGGCTCATCCTCTCGCCCGCTCGCTCTCCAGGCCGAAGCGGGCCCGAGTAATCTGCAATCGAGTCATTCCTTCTCGGATGAGTCAGACTCGGAAGAAATTGACTATAGCGAGGAGGATGGTGAGGAAGACGGGGACGGGGACGACGATGAAGGTTTTGGTTCTGGGCAAGACTTGGAAGACGATGCGTCCGAGATCCCGGAGGACGAGGAGAGCTTTGGGGACCGTGGCCGATCAGCGCCTCGGACTGTACGACGGTCCGTGCAGGGACTTTCGTTAAGCGGAGGCAAGCGTGGACAAGTTGAGTACGCTGAGAGCGACTCGGACATGGGTGACGAGGATGATGACCACTCTGGGCCGCCTCGACGTTTTGTCCGCTTCGAAGGGGAAGACACATTCGACGTCCCAAGTGACGATGAAGCGGGGGATGATGGGTCGGAGGAAGAGGACGAGGACGTTCCGCAGTGGAAGACGGACCTCAGGCAGAAGGCACAAGCGATGTTCCAGGCGACAGCGCAAACTCGCAAACGTCGAGATTGGACGAAACTCATATACCACTCGACTGCTTCCCCGGAGTCGGTTCTTGGGCTTGATGGCGAAGGAGAGCCATTGCCATCGAACTCGCCTGAAATGGATGACGACGACTTCTTCACCATCAAGCGTACCACTTCAGTCAAGCCCGAGGAGGAGCTCGACCGAACCAAAGAGCCTGTCAGCTCTGAGGATCTGTTAGAATGGGAGGACGAACAATTGCTCGACTCCATCCGCCACCTATTCATCACTGGCTCATCCCCCCAGCAAGCCGAAGGACTCGACTCCAATGGTGACCCATACGAGGAGGAGGGCGGTTCGTATGGTGAGGATGACGAGGAGGACGTCGGAGACGACGATGGAGAGGGCAACGGCGAGTCCCGGCCCTCTCTCAACAAGGACGCCGCCGCTCTTGCCGCGAAGAAGGCTGAATTGAAACGCAAATTCGACGAGCAGTATGATGAACCCGATGCAGCCAAGACCGACTTCTACACGGAGGCAAAGGAGGCGATGACCCGCCAGCAGCAGCTCAACCGCGCCGAGTTCGAAGGTGTTGACACCGAGGCACGGGCACTCCTTGAGGGATACCGACCCGGCACGTACGTCCGGCTCGAGCTGACCTCTGTCCCCGCGGAGATGGTCGAGAACTTCGACCCAACGTACCCTCTCGTCGTTGGTGGCCTCCTACCTGCTGAGGAGCGATTTGGCTACGTTCAGGTTCGCCTCAAACGCCACCGTTGGTTTGCGAAGACCCTCAAGACGAACGACCCGCTCATCTTCTCACTTGGTTGGAGGCGGTTCCAGACGGTGCCCATCTACTCGCTCGACGATCACTCGATTCGCATGCGCATGCTCAAATACACGCCCGAGCACATGCACTGCTACGCGACGTTCTATGGGCCCGCAGCCGTCCCGAACACGGGCTTCTGCGCGTTCAATGCGCTCGGTCGTGATGCGCCCGGCTTCCGAGTGAGCGCGACGGGCGTCGTGCTCGACATCGACCGCTCAGTACGCATCGTGAAGAAGCTGAAGCTGACGGGCGTGCCGTTCAAGATATTCAAAAACACGGCATTCATCAAGGACATGTTCAACTCGGCGCTCGAGGTCGCCAAGTTTGAGGGCGCTAACATCCGCACCGTGTCGGGCATCAGGGGTCAGGTGAAGAAGGCCCTGCCAAAGCCCGACGGCGCGTTCCGGGCGGCGTTCGAGGACAAGATTCTCATGAGCGGTGGGTCTTCGTATCCCCCTTGTTCTCGGGGGTCGCATCGTCTTGTTTGATTATGCGTGTTCATGGAGACGTGGTTGCTTTGTTTCAGATATCGTCTTCCTCCGTGCGTGGTATTCGATACAGCCACGCAAGTTCTACAACCCTGTGACATCGTTACTTCTCTCGGACAAGGAGCACTGGGAGGGCATGCGTCTCACGGGCCAGGTACGCCGTGAAGAAGGGCTGAAGACTCCCACAAACGTCAACTCGACATACAAGCGTGTCGAGCGACCCGCTCGGCGTTTCAACCCCCTCAAAGTGCCGAAAAAGCTGCAGGCCGCCCTACCGTATGCGTCCAAGCCGAAATTGATGAAGGCACAGCACCGGGTGACGTACATGCAAAAGCGGGCGGTGGTGATGGAGCCTGAAGAGAAGAAAGCGATGGCCTTATTGCAGCAAGTGCGCGCCTTGAGGAAGGACCAAGTGGCGAGGCGCCGGGAGAAGCAGGAGGAGCGGAGAGTTGTTCATCGTAAGAAAGTGGCGAGGGAGGATGCGAAGAAAGAGGAGAAGGACAAAGAGAAGCGAAAGGAGCACATGCGGGCGGCAGGGTTGAGAAGCAAGCGTCAAGGAGATGATGCGTTCCAAGATAGCCAGAGTAAGAAACGGAGGAAAACGTGAGTAGGTCGCCTTCGATGTATGCAAGTTGTAAGTACAGTATGTTGGTACCATTTTGAGGTTTCCGTGCAACTGGCCTATCGGCCCTTGTCGGAAACGTCGGCCCCTCATGCGCTTATGCGCCAATGGTAGGCGACATCGGGCCGAGCGTGCTCCACCGCTTGACCCCCCGGGAGTTCACGTCTTCTCGAGCTCACGCCAATTTCCCATTCTAACTTAGACCTAAACCTTGCCTTGTTTGAACACGGCCTCCGGTTTGTAACGAAGCACTAATGATCCCTAAACATGTTTCTTCCATAAGTAGGTCTCGCAAGCACTGGTCGTGATCTCATTATCCGATCCGCGTCGAGGTTCTTAAGTACTTCACAGTGCTGTTCAAGGCCAACTCGCACTTGTAGAAATGGCCACGGGCCCTGTTCGGGAACACTAACCGCCTCTATAGCCACTTTGTGTCTGCCTGGCAAGGAAGGCACATTTCAGACGCATCGGTACCTTTCTTTCCCCTGTTGTTTCGCGGCTGTGTTTCAATCGGCGAGGTTATTGTGCCGTCGACGCGGATAGCATCGCTCTGAACCCTCGGAGACATTTGGCCTTTCAGGCGATCTTGCAACACCTTCAAATTCTAATTCTGGGAGTCCGTCATATTCTAGCCCACCAGAACACGACGATGTGCATACGCAGCCGCCTCTAGCAATAAAGCCCACGCAGAATGAGACTGTTCGCGAAGGACTCTCATATCTACCACAAAGGCATCAGGTTAAGGAACAGCATCCTGACCAATGTTCCGGCCACACCAGTCATCAAAGTAGACCCCTTGATTGACTGTGACCTGTAGAGTGGACGGTATTGGCGACGAGGGAAGGCCCCTAGTACTAGACGCGTCGTGATCATGCCGCACATGAGTGACCAAGGCGGCCATACGGCATCATTCTTTCTCCCATCCACCTACAACCTTGCAGAGCGCGCAAGGTTCAAATTATGTCGATGTGAGCGTAGGCGGGCAATACCATGAAAGAGCTCATGTATCAAGTCGATTAGGCCCAACTCATGCATGCAATGGTTCAGTCATGCTGCTGCCACCAAGTTTCTAGGTGGGCTTGTATAAGCGCTGAGCGCTGAGCGTCAGAACCGACCTCGAGTGGATCGCCTCTCGCCCGTCTCTTCAAGTTCAAATTCCTCTTCAAATCGGTGACAATTAATTCCAGGCTATCCCAACACGTGCAAGCTGAGGCCACGAAGGTGTGCTTAGCACTGAGCGACGTGGATGCAATTGAAATCCACTGGGTGGTGATGTCGGAATATTACTCAGTGCAAGAGAAGAAGGCGACCGTTGCGTTGTTGCAGGATGCGTTGTTGCAGGATCCGGGGGTGGGGGCAGCGACTTGGAGGACAGATTCATTGATCAGGTAACGAGCCAACCACAACCACCACAAGGATGGCTGTCGCCGCTCTTCTCACGCCTCTTGTATTCCGTGAACCGTTACGTCCTCTAATGCTGTCATGCCCATGACGGGCTGGGGACTGTCCTCGTGGTTCGGGTCGTGTCAACCTGTGGGAGTGCCATCTGATAATGATCAGAGACACGATCCTAGGCCCCTCGTTCAGGCTAGTAGTAGTAGTTGACCGGACAGCGGGGTCTTCACTGCGTCGTTCCAACTTCCCTCATTTTGTACGACGATTCGGAGTCCAGCTCCCCCCCAATATTCCACTTCACGTTCCCCTCATACACAACCTGTTATATACTCTTCTCAATTGCGGTATACTACGTGAATGTCAGGACACGATTTGGTATAGTTTTCCTCCGAAGGTTGTCAATGCCGGCCACGCTAATCGTATGTCCCCTAGTCTTCGACTGCCCGTATTCCCGAAGGAACGAATTTTCAAAACGCGCACCATCCCGATATCGAGCTGCCAACACGGTGGAATCCTGGCGAGCAATACTCCCAGCACTCCAACTTCTCCGAGTATTCGCAGTCTTCCCAGTCAACACAGGCGTCGCAGAGTCAAAGATTCAGGAAAACCGGGACCGGGGGAGGCGCCTGGAATGCCCCCATTGCACACTTGATGATGTCGGAGACGAGCGGGCAGACGTACGGGTTCAAGGAAAATACCGAAGAAAAACGTTACGGTCGGCTAGCCGAGGAAGCCAAGAAGTGGGTGTTAGGCCCGATGCCCCCCCAGGCATTTTTGGACACGTTCTTGGAGATGGACGAAGAATGGGCTTCCCGGGGAACTATGCCAGCAGCAGAAGATGCATTCCAGGCTGTGCCGGAAACAGCGAAATTAGAACGAGCCATCTATGAACCTTTGGTGAGTGAACTACCTTCCCAGGAATACGCACTGTGCGCCAAACTTCATCCTGCAGGCGAAAGCCATGAACCAAGGACGGTGTCCAGGCTTCACCTTCTGTATCACTTCCGAGGGAGTGGACAGCAGCGGACCTCTCCGTTTAACAGGAAGCTGCAAGCCAGACTTGTGCTGCTACGCAAATGAGCATCTCAAAGAAGTGGTCGATTATATCAAGGGCAAGCCCAAGCCCAAGCCCAAGCCCCAGAACAGGGACAAGCAGAAGAACGACGTTGGCGATGACTCCCTGGGGGGCGATACGTGCGGAATAGGAGGGCCGAGCGATGAGGTTTATTCAGACGGGGCGACCTCAAGCGATGCTGACACTGTGCGCCAGACTAGCCCGGGGCTAGCTGCTGGCACCCGCTCGAAGCCCAAGTCACGTATGACCCCCGCGTCGACCTCATCGGAACAGTCTGTCCCCATGAAGTACACTCACATGGGATATGCTGCCTTAGTCATTGAAGTCAAGCGGCTTCTGCTCGACGATGTCTTTTACGATCCGCAGTCTCCCGAGGACGACCCTGCCACGTTCCACTTCGTAACCACGTCGAAGGATCCGAAGATCCTCAGTAAACTAGGGCAGCAGGTGGCATACGCCACCGAGATGTGCAAACGGCAGCATAGGCACTTCTGCTTCACCATCTCTATATGCAGCCACTATGCTCGCTTCATCCGCTGGGACCGCGCAGGTGCCATCGTGTCGGAACGTTTCAGTGTACGGACCCGACCAGATCTCCTGTGCGACTTTCTATGGCGCTTCTCCTGTGCTTCTGATGCACAGCGGGGATACGATCTCACCGTTGAACCAGCCACTGACGACCAAGCAAAAATTTTTGCGTCTGCCATCGAAGCTCACGTCAGAAGCCAAGGCGGCCCAACCGGAAAGCCCAAGTATCAGGGCGCCGTGAAGGAGCACTACGAAGAGAAGTCTGTTACCGTCGTTCACCTAGATCTGCTAGGTTCCAACTCGGACAAGATGCCAGCGGTTGGCCATTGCTTACTCGTGTCTCGGCCAATCGTTATCCCTTTGTCCGTCGCAGGCCGCGGTACTCGCACCTATTGGGCAGTCCAACCTGACACAAAAGATGTGTGGCTCCTGAAGGACACTTGGCGATATGACGCACCTGGCGAGCCTAAGGCGTCCGAGCGTGAGGGCGACGTCCTCTGTGCCGTAGGCCAAGTCACTAAACGCGTGCCTCCTGTCATGTACCATGAAGACGTTCTAATGGGCCTTGTCTGTGGCTCAGACTCGGATGAAGAGGAAGCACCAGTGCGGGATGAGACTGATTCAGTAGTCGTCGAACATATCTTCGGTGCGAGACTAGTTTACCATCGATCCAAAACGTCGAGCATGATACTCACATAGTACACCCATCAGGGAAAGTACAAACCACGTTGACGCAGGACTTCCTGGACCTAGAGAAGTTTCCGTGGGTCTGTAGAGGGAATCGCACCCTGGACGAACTGAGACGCTTCATAATCAAGCGCACACACTATCGATTAGTGCTTGGAGCGGCCGGATATCCCCTCCTCCGATTCAAAGACTCGAATGAGCTTCTTCACGCCACGTACGAGGCCTTTGGAGGTATGACAAGACTCTACTCATAAATGTGCATGATCCTTATGTTTCGCCCCAGCATTGAAAGCCGCGTTCGAGGGTAAAAGACGCCTCCATCGAGATGTCACACCTGGAAACATCATTCTATACAATCCCCATGGGCCGAATCCCGCCGACCTTCTAACTCCTCGGAAAGGATATCTTATCGATTGGGAGCTATCTCGTGAATGTGAGCTCGACGATTGCGAGTCATATGTTGCCAGCGCCGGCGAGAGCTGTGCAGTTTCGGTCAGTACTCGATGGATCTTGGCCACAAGTGTATTGCTCGCTGACTGGCAATTACGCATGGAAAATGATAGGCAACGTGGCAATTTTTGTCTGCCAGCATTGCCATGCACGTGAAACGGGACGGCGTGCCTCCACGAAGGCATTCCATAGGCGACGATATCGAGTCAATGATATACGTCGTCCTATACTGTGCTCTGCTATGGCTCCCATTCAAGAAACCTGACCCCTGGAGTGTATATCGTGTCTTGTACATGTTCGATTGGAGGACCCCATGGGAAGATGGCGTGATACGCGGAGGAGTCATGAAATATGAAAACCTCGAGGACCAGATCTACACCAGTTCACTCGAGTGGACAGTGCCCACTCTTCAACAGTGGTTGTCGAAGGCTCTGAGCCGGATCAAGCGCGGCAAGAGAACTTCTGCATCCAAGGGGAAGACACTGGAGCAGAGCTTCGATACTTGGTGGGACAAGTTCCTTGTGAAGCACCAAGGGGCCAAGCATCATGCCATGCGGTCTGATAACACCAAGGTCGAAATCCTCAGGGATATCTTCAAATTCAAGTCGGCCGCAGTGATGGAGGACGTCGCCCACCAGTCAACAATTTCTGCTCCAGGTAGCTCACCTCACCCCTCCTTCAAGAAACGTCTCTGGAAAGGGGAAGAAGACGGTATACCCTCGCCTGACGGAGCAAAGCCATCATCGAAGCGTCGACGTCTCGGTTGGAGCGACGTCGGTCCTAGCGATGGAGCGCATCCATTTCCGACATCATGGCGAGCCCCGGATGACAGCACTGTCGATACGATCCAAGCAGCTTCTTCCTCGAATTCAAGCCGAGCGTCGGGTGTATTACGGGAGATCATGGAGACCGGGGGCGGCGCTGAGGGCGATCTAGGTGTCTACGATTCCGATTATGAATCTGAAGGCGATGGAGGATCACCTGCTGAGGAGGTAGACGAGGGCGAAGGATCCAGAGCGTTCGAATATTCGGCTGGTAAAGGGAAAGCTCGTGCTAGGGGTGTCAAGGGATGGGGTCTTTAGGCAGCAACCGGTTTGGACCTGGTGAGTCTAGCTTGAAGGGGTGTCAGAAAGTAGCTCAAGGCTGAGAAGCTCGCCAGCAGGGAGATCAAGACCTCACTCCTGTTCAAGCCAGTCTTGGGCCTTGAATGGTGCAGGTGCCATAGTCATTATTATTATTATTACTCTCACGTCAAAACCTGGCAGAAAACAAGCAGCCATAGTCTACGGCAGGCATGACTGCGTAGCCCATGCGTAGGTAGAGACCAGCCGTAGATGTGTCGAGCATGCTAGGTGGATGGCGATAGGTCCCATTGCGTCCAAGTTTCTGTCCGTGCGTGATAGTACGTTTGAGTCTCAAGCGCAAGTTGGATGGGGCAAGCTGGAGAAATCATTGTGGATGACCGCGGCGGATGCCCCTGCAGCCGAGCGCTTACTGTCGTGCTGAGGTAGACGCCGGGTTGAACGTTGAGGTCGAAGTTGAAACGTTTGATTCACGTTGAGCGTCCACCTCCTCCCGTCCTCCGCTCTCACCCGCCACTCCCTCCCTCCCCCTCCGCAACTTTCACAACCCGCGTTTTCCTATCGATCATTTGTGCCCACTCACTATGCCCTCCGTACTCCCGCCATGTGCATACGATGTTCCTATGGCCCTCGACTCCACCTTCTCCCATACCCGCGGGTTGGATCCTTCCTCGGCCATGGCAAGGAACAATCAACATTTCCACGATTGCATAGACCATCTTTTGGGCCCTATGCCGCCCAAACAGTTCCTCGATGCCTTTCTTCCCTGGGATTTGCCTGGCGGGAGGAAGAGGCGGTTGCAGAGCAGGAATGCTTTCAAGGACGTGCCTCAGAGCTGGACTAGTGTTGATGACATGTACAATCAATTAGTGAGTACGGGTATTTGAAACCGCTGTTCCCTTGTCTAATACACGCAGATCCCCGCTCTTAACAGGCAGACACAAAAACAAGCTCGTTGTCCCGGTTTCGTCTTCGAGGTCGCCGCTACACGTAGCCTACATCCCAATAGGCCGGGCTACATGAAACCTCATATATGTTGCTATGCATCCAATAGCTTGCCAACCGTACACGCTTCCAGCCCCTCGTCTCGGGTCGAGCTCGGGCACGCCGAAATGTTCATAGACCTCAAACCTCACCCATTTCACGACTTCTTCGTCGACCCGCCATCGAAGATCGGTCAACGCCCTCGCCGTCCTCATGAGTTCTTGCAGCTCGCAAAGGATGAGAACTATGAACCCATCCTGGACCTTTCCCGCACCCTGGGTCAGCACGTCGCTTTCGTCACGGAAATCCTTGCTCGACAATTCCGAACCTTCCTCTTCACCATTTCCATGTCCGGTTCTTTCGCGCGCATCCTTCGGTGGGATCGATCGGGTTGCGTGGCCACGGAGTCTTTTGACATTCGCAAAAACCCCGATCTTCTGTGCGAGTTTCTCTGGCGTTTTTCACAAACATCGAGCGCGGGCCGCGGCCACGATCCAACTGTCCAGCTCGCTTCAGTCGAACAGGAGGTCTTATTCCGGGATGTCGTCTTGGATGCTGTTCGACTGCAACTTGAGGGCGGTGACGTGGACATTGAAGAGGCTGTCCGAGAACATTACGCACCCGGACGGGTCTACACCATAAATATCTTGTGCTTGGGTTCTCCGGGGACTACACACACTACCCGTTGCTACATTATTTCCCGTCCTGTCATTTCACCACTTTCTTTCGTTGGGCGAGGGACGAGAGGCTATTGGGCTGTTGACGCAGTCAGTCGCAGCATCGGTTTTCTCAAGGACACCTGGCGTTTCGGTTCAGTGGACGAACTGGAAGCTGATACATTGCAACGCCTGCGGATCTTAGGAGTCCAACACATTCCGCACGTAGCTTGTTACGGGGATGTTTGCGATACCATCCCGAGCTCACCGCAAGAAGCTAGTGGTACGCTCTTCTTGGCCTGATCGTCTGGATTGGGACTAACGCCCACTAGATATCGAGTTCCAGGAAACGTCTACGAACAAAATGCGACAAGCGGGCTGGGTTTGCCAGGTTAATGGGTATAGAGTTCATATATCAAGAAGACGTCATCATCGTTTGGTGCTCGAAACCGTTGGTTATGGACTCTCACGTCTGCGCGGCACAGAAGAGCTCCTTTCTGCATGTTATGATGTGTTCACTGGTAGGTTCCTGTGTACTTTAAGATTGACGTCTCCGCTGAGAGTTTTATAGCTATGCAGGATGCGTTAGCCATGGACCATCGCATCCACAGGGACATTAGCTTGGGGAACATCATTCTGGTCAAGGTTCCTGGCCAGCCAACTCGTCAGGGGTTTTTGATTGACTGGGAGGCATCGTCCACAGTGGATGATGCTGGCGAAGCACTGGAAATTGGGCGCGCCGTAAGCAACAATGCGACTTTCTCTTCGCTCCCACTCAAAATCTTGCAGGGCACATGGCGCTTCATGTCTATACGGATGCTCAATTTCGATGGGGACAAACTGAAACACACCATTCAGGACGATATGGAGGCATTGTTTTATGTTGTGCTGTTCTGCGCGCTGATGTATCAGAAGCACGACTGTTCTCCAAGTCAGATTAGGGTCATCCTCAGGAATTTCTTCGATGAGAAGATGCCGTTCAAACCTGGCATAATGCGAGGCGGGACTGGGAAGAGGGCGAACAGCAGGTGTCAAGTATTCACAGCAGCCATCCAGTTCCAGAGCGCAGAACTCGGAGAATGGATAAACACTGTCTCCGACTTCTTTCCTCCTCCTGCCCGTGATGATTCAAGTTTCGATGAAGACTCGACCGTCGACGAGTCAAGCGAAAGTTCGATCCTTCACGAGCCGAGGACCATACCCCCTGACAAGTGGTCGGACCCGAAGCATCTCGATGGGTATTGGGCCACCTTCCTTAAAACACACAAATTGCAACAAAACAATCGCAACGAATGCGAGCTCCCCTCACAACTAGACGATGAGACACCATCTCCTCTAATCTTCCCGACTCCGCCTTCTCTATCAAACCCGTTGCCCAACTCCAGCAGTCGAACGTTGAGGAAACGGCCGTTGCCTGTATCCGTTGACGATCTCCACGACTCGAAACGCATCCGCCGTTCGGGACCTGGAACGCCCGGATCAAGTCGCACGAGGCATAGTGCCCGACTGGAGGAGAAGATGAAGAGAGAAACGCGCTTGAGGGATGCGGAGAAGAAGCGGAAAGAGAGGGAAGCGGCACAGCGAGCGCGGGCAGTCCAGGCTAAGGGGAAGAATACCGAGCAGAGCCGGAAACGGGCGACGAACACCACACGTGGTGATGGCGCAGCTGTAGAGTCCACCAACAAGTCCTCAAGCAGGCCGACGCGGAAGAAACATGTAGTTCTCCGCTCATGATGCTTTGTTCTTGCGCGGCTTGTTGTGGCTCCCTATCAATGAAGTCCTTCTCTGAATGATGCTGAGCACGATGATACCGGTAGTCTGAGGTGACGATGCCTAGCTTGAGCCGGCTGCATGACACACAATTCTGTACAGGTTACGGGGTATTCTCAAGATCGTGGAAGGTGGCACTCTACTACATCCAGAAGGCTCTATAAGGAAACGCCTGACGAGGTCAGGGGCTGGACAAGAGTGCGCGATGAGGGGTCGTGATCATGCGAAGGGTAAACAGGCGAGCACAACGAATATCGTGACTGGGAGGGATGGGAGTCCGAGTAGACTTCCAAAAAGCGAGGAGTGGAGCGACTCCGGGTGGGGTGACTCGGGTGAGGGGTCCGGTAATAAGGTAATGAGTATTAAGGGAAACGCTAAGTATACACTTGAAGCAGTGAGCACTATATAGCTGCTTCATCACATTCTAGACGAAATGGAGAGCGACCAATACAGAGCAAAACGTACGAGAGTTCACAGTCCGCATGCACGTATTCTACTTCTTGCTCAGTGCTTGTAACTGCACATATTCGTAGTAACCACCCTTGAGCGCGAGAAGCTCGTCATGGGTCCCAGCTTCGCTGACAGCGCCGTCCTTGATGAAGTAGCTGTGGAAGAATCGATCAGGGACGCGACGAGAAGCGACGGAAGGGAATGACGTACATGCAGTCCGCGTTCTGGATGGTCGACAATCGATGTGCAATGGCAAGGGTGGTGCGGCCCTTCGCGGCCTGGTCAAGCGCTTCTTGCACGACCTTCTCGGAATTTGAGTCGAGAGCGGATGTCGCCTCGTCGAGCAACAGGACTTTCGGGTTGCGCAGAAGTGCACGTGCGATGGCGATACGCTGCTTCTGACCCCCGGATAGCTGCGAGCCCTTGCCACCGACTTGCGTGTCGAAACCGTCAGGCAAGGACTCAATGAAGTCAAGGATGTTCGCGCTGCGGCACGCATCCTCGATCTCCTGTTGCGTCACCTCCTCCTTGGGCTTGGTGGCACCCAGAAGGATGTTGAAGCGGACAGTGCCGGCATACAGCGTGGGTTCCTGTGACACCAGCGCAATGTGCTTGCGGTACTCCGAGACGTTGTACTTGGTGATCGGCTGTTCATCGAGGTACACTGTACCGGCAAGCGGGTCGTAGAAGCGCTCAATAAGCTGGATGGTCGTACTCTTTCCGCAACCACTGGCGCCAACAAGGGCGACGTAAGTGCCGGGCTCGACGGTGAGGTTCAGGTCGCGGAGCACACGGACACCGGGACGGGTCGGGTAGCGGAAATGTACGTTCTCGAACCGGATGCGACCCTTGACGTTCTTGGGGATCTCACCCTCGGGAGACTCGGCATCGATCTCGGGCGTGGAGTCCAGTAGCCTGATGATGTCGGAAGCCGCGGACTTGGCCGAGGAGATATCAGGGACGAATGAGAATACGTTGCCAGCCTGGATGGCTGAGAAAGTCGTGGACTAAAAGACAAAACAATTAGCTGGCGTTGCTCCAAAAAAGAGGCGTGGCGCGTACCATAAGCCCAATGAAAAATTGGAATATCGAGCGCTTGAAGTCGGCGACGAGGAGAGAACCGTACCAGAAGACAAGCGCGATGACGAAGAAGGACATGGACTGCGAAAGGGAGAAAATACCATTGCTGTAAATGGCAGTGCGGTTCGAACGGATGAGGGGTTCTTCGAGGGACTCGCTGTACAGACGGCAGCAGTCCTCCTCGCGAGTAAGGGATGCCACGGTGCGGATAGCACTGGCGGCTTCGCAGGCAAGCTGAGCGGATGACTCGTGTGCTTTCTTGTTCTGCTGGTCTTTAAGCACGACAACACGCTGCCAACGGACACAGGTCAACCACAAAACTCAACGACAGACCCAAGGAAAAACGGATACGTACGAGGCGAATGTACCCTGCAGAAACAAGAACAGGCGTGCATGCGATACCGACGAGACCGAGCTGCCAATTGAACGACAGACCGATGACATAGCCAATGATGAGGGTCGCGATGCTCTGCACGATGGCACCGAGGGTGATACCTGCGAGACCATTGATCTTCTGCGGGTTGTCGCTGAGTGCTGAGGTGAGCTGGCCGGTGTTGTTCTCGTCCTTGTCGAAGTACTCGATGTCCTGGCGAAGGATGGCACGGAACGACAGCGAACGCAACTTGGACGTCAACGCAGCTGCAGATGCCGAGAATAGGTAGTTTTGCATGCCGACGGCGATCATGGACAGGATAGCGATGATGAAGAAGTAGAGCGCGTTGCGGTCACCGTCGTGCCTCCGCTGTCCCGCGTCAGACAGCGAGAAGGTTGTGATACCCTTCGCAAAGATGATGCCGTAAGAAGGATACGTCGCCCCATTACAAATAGCGGCGATCGAGCCGAAGAGGTACTGCTTCCAGACGTCACGGTTAATGTAACCTAGACGCTTGAAGATGTAGTACATCGAGAAGTCGGCCGTCTTGGTCTCGCCGTCCTTCTGCTTCTGCTCGAGGATCTCGGAAGCAAGCGAACGACCCGACTTGGCGCGCTGGAGAGGGATCTCTTCCGCAGCCTGCTTCTCAATGGCTGCCGCGTCGTCGACCTCATCAGAGGCAGCAGTGTCGCTGTCGTCGTCGAACGTCCGTTTCTCGCGGGCATCGCGAAGCTTCTGCGCGGCAACCAGACGAGCGTATGGACCATTTTCGTCGCTGAGCAGCTCCGAGTGCGTCCCAGACTCCAGGATGAGGCCGTTGCCCATAACATAGATGCAGTCGGCGTCCTTGATGGTGGACAAACGGTGAGCAATGGTGATAGTGGTACGACCGGTCGATGCCTTATCCAGCGCGTTCTGCACGACACCCTCGGACTGCGTGTCCAGCGCAGAGGTTGCCTCGTCGAGCAGGAGAATCCGGGGGTCAGAGACAATAGCACGCGCGATGGCAATACGCTGTTTCTGACCGCCGGAGAGCAAGAAACCGCGCTCGCCAACCATGGTTTCGTAAGCGAGAGGAAGCTTCGAGATGAAGCCGTCCGCGTTGGCTTTGATACACGCCTCCTTGATGAGTTTGAACTGCTCCTCCTCCGAAGCGTGCTCGTACGGGGTTCCGATCAGTCCATGAGCGACGTTGCCCCTGATGGTCGTTGCGAAAAGCGTAGGCTCTTGGGAAACCAACCCGATCTGCGAGCGGAGCCACTTGACGTTGAGCGCCTTGAGATCAACACCGTCGAGCTTGACAGTGCCAGCAAGTGGATCGTAGAACCGCTCCACGAGGGAAATGACAGTCGATTTTCCGGAACCTGAGGCGCCGACCAAGGCAATGGTCTTCCCAGCGGGGAAGGTGATAGAGAGATCTTTGACGATGGGAACACCAGGTCGAGACGGATAACTGAAGTCGACGTGCTCGACAGTGATCTCGCCAACGCACTTCTCGGGCTTGAGGCCGTCTGGAGAAGCGGAGTCGATGGAAGGGACACGATCAATCGTCTCATAGAGTTTGGCAGCAGCGCCGCGAGCCTGGGTAATGGCCTGCATCTCGGGAGCGAGGAGGGCAAGGGAGAATGAGCCAATTAGGATAGCGAAAATAACATTAATAATTTGGCCGGCGGTAGCTGCAAAATGCCGAGTTAACAAAGACAATCAACACCTCGGACGAGAAACGAGAGAACATACCCTCGCCATGATTAATGAGCGTAGTGCCGAAGCTAAATGCAAGGCCATAGCCTCCATAGATGACGAAGAAGAAGACCGAGAGACCAGCACCATGCCAGACGGCCGCCTTGAGATCAACAATACGCGACTTGTCGACTTGGACGTCATACAGGTTGGACAGAATGCGCTGAGTGCCGAAGGCTTGGGCCGTCCGGACGGTAGAGATGACCTCTTCCGCAAGGGAACCACCTTCCGCGACGTGCTGCAGAGAGAGCTGCATGTACGAGGAAATGAACTTGTTCATGACTCCACCGGCGATGGCAATGCAGGGTAGCATGGAGGACATGGCAAGCGCGAGACGCCAGCAGCGGACATAGGCAAGGACGAAACCAGTGACGAAAGCGGCAAGGAAGTTGACAACAAGAGCGACCTTTTCTGAGGTTCCCTGCTGAACCAAGTCTGCGGTGGAGGTGGAGAAACATGAGCGGTGATGACAGTTCGGAGCTCAAGATGAAAAAATGACGCACGAGTGTCGGTCTGGATGCGGGTAGCGACTTCGCCTGCACCAACGTTATCGAAATAGGCAATATCTTGGCGGAGGATGGCCCGGAGGTATCTTTCACGGAGACGTTTGGCGCCGACTTCAGCCGTGTAAACCCAAATGACCATGTAGGTATATGTGCATGCGAACATGCCAAGGCCTGTCGAGAGAAGAATGAGGGATGGGATGGAGAGGTAACTGGAGGATCAGAAAGAGAATCGTACCGATGTACACTAGATAGGATGCGTTGAGAGCGGCTGAATGCTTGAAGCCTGCGGCGGCAGCGGGTAAAGCCTGGGCAGCGGCCGCATCACCACTCTGAGCCTGGTTGAGGGTTGTACCGAAAGTGACGAAATCCTGGGTGAGGCGACTGAAGAGGAGGGACATGAGGGGCTGGAGGAGTTGGAAGAAGAAGCGAGAAGGTGAGTGGCTTGCGAGAGGGAGAAGAAGAGAGAAACGGACCTGAGAAGCACCGGAAGCAGCGGCAGCGACCAAACCGAGGGCATTGATGGTGAGTTCGAATCTGGTGGCAAACCTGGGAGGGAGTGTGAGGAGAGATGGAAATGACGGGGGGGTGGATGGGGTACCTGAAAAGGGACGAGAAGGAGGCAGGAGGGATCTGCTTTGAGGGGGTACTGCTGATAACGGCGTCCTGTGACTTTTCGTCGTCTGAGGGATTGGAGGGTGGCTTGGTGGCCTTGCGGGAGAAGAAACCCTTCTTGGCGGGGGGGAGGTGTGGGGAGGAGGCAGAGGCCTTCTCGTCGGAGGAAGGGGGATGAGGCGAGTTGGCCGCCATGGTGGGGAGGAGGGACCGAGGGAGTAAGGACCGCGAGAGAACTGCGGGAGCCTCTGGAGGGACGGAGGGCTAAATAGCAGAGGCCGACGACCAAGACGGCACAAGTCGAGCGACGCTGCCCAGAGCCGAGCAGCTTTATATCATCGTATATAAACTCCCATTACGCGGCACCCCGGCGCTCTCCCCGCCCGATGGCACGCACGCATTCCCTGCTTCTCGGGCCCTTGCCGGCCTCTCCGCCCTCGGTCCGCCCTGGGCCTGCCCCGCAAGAGATTGAGACCGCTGCCCCCCTGGGAGACGGCAGAGGACACGAGGGGCC
>VJXU01000094.1:0-14045 GCA_008694245.1 Ganoderma sp. BRIUMSc
ACTCGCGCAGGACGAATGACTCGTCGCGCCGCCCCGACCTGCGTCGGGACGACTCTCGTCGGACGAACCCTGGGCGTGCGCGCGGGGCCTCGCCGACTCGCAACGAGGCACCAACGTATGTGTACTGGATCCCACACAAGTCGCCCGAGGAGGCGCATACGCGGGAGACATCGAGAGCCCCCGCGCGGGACAGCAAGTTCTTCGGGCTGGCATCCAGGCGATGACCGGCGCTGCTTGCTGGCTGGAACTGCGGCGGGTGATTGTATTATGATTATTAGCTCTGCACGCGACACGATATCGACATCGACATAGACACGCGTACGACTGTACGACTGCCCGTGCTGGGACAGGTTATTTGTGGTATTTTATCTTCTTAGGGAAGGACGCATGTCGCTGCTTTGTGTGTACATGTACCATAGATGTAACCAATTTGAGGTGTATCAAAGGGCAATTTTGGATGTGTAGAAGACTCGGAGACGGAGTCCGCGGGCACAAAGGGTGGGCCGAGAACTACAGTGCACATAGCTTACCTGGCTGATGAAAGCTCCTTTTCATCCGATTTCGTGGAGTCGTGAGAGCGTGTGTCGGTTGGGGCGGCGAGAGGCTATTCTGGGGCGGGCGATGGGGACACGAGGAGGGGGGCGAGTGCCTCCACAGCGCTTGACGCGACCACGCGTTCGGTCAGGTGACGTTGGAACACGAACTGTGGAGGAACAAGGGCAGGCTCTGGGGGCTGCTCGCCGGCTTGTCGAGCACGGCCGCAGACGTCATCTCCTCGACCTCTCCGGACGTCCCCTCTGCCCTCGCTGCGCGTCCGCGCCCCGTCCTTCAACGTCCTTACGACCCACACGACTTCCGCTCGTATCTCCTTCGCCGTCCCCTCTGATACCTTGCTTCCCTCGACGTCCAGCTCTTCAGGTTCGTGCACGCCTTCACGCCTGCGTTTTGGATACCGTGTCTTGACGGACAACAAACGTTCCGCAGGCTTCTTCAGGATGACGCAGCTATTCAGAGACATGCGCCTCTATGGCAATAGTGAGTGCTGTTGGCTCTTCTGCTCCTGCTGCCTCGTGAGGTCTGATCGCTCGCTTCCAGTCATCTTGCTCCTCCTCGGCGCTACCGTCTTGGGTATCACGGCCTACTGGGCGAGCATCTTCCTGCCTGACATCCGCCGTGAGCACCTCCACATGTTTTCCTTTCGCCTCACCATCTCATCCCTTCTGCATCCGTTCCCAGACGATTACTCGATCTTTGCCCTTATCGTTCCGGCTTTGACCATATTGATATTGCTAGTTGGGTGCGTAGTTTGCTTACATATCTCTGACATTCCTTCATGTAACCTCCTGAAGGTTGCAATGGTCAACCGCGAGAACAGAGGCTTTCTTCTTGTTCGTGTTTGGGGTGCTTTGGCTCGGTAAGCTACCCAAGTTGATTGAACCTCGGCATCTAATCTTAAAGTTTAACTCTGGATTCTCAGCCATGGCCTCTTGGACGACGTAAGAGGTCGTGTTTTTACTCTTCGCTACTTCCGCTCAAGCAATCGTTTCTAGCGATATCATCGGAAACACTCAGTGTGACTCGCTTTCTACCCAGACCGTGCCAACCAAGAGCGGAACGCGTGAGCAGTTCAGAACCAAGAAATTTCCTCTATACTAACCGACACATTCGCAGTCTCCGCGAGAAGTTGGTGCTACGAAATGCGCGTGGTACAAGCATTCTCTTGGATGATCTTCTGCCTCTGTTCGTTTTCCACTCCAACCCTAGTCCCCTTCATGCGTACACAGCTAACCATTTCTATCCATAGATGCAATCTTCCTCTACATCTTGATCTCCCTCACTACCCGCGCCAAGGCTCTCGGCCGTCCGTACGCCTGGGCTGAGCCGATCATCGAGCTCCCTTGGTTCGGGCAATGGCCTGGCTGGCCCGAGGGCCACTATCCCCCGCAGAACGGCATGTACCAGTTCCCGTACGCGTACCCAGCGGGCCAGCCGATGTCGTACGCGCCGAGCATGCAACCGCAGATGGCTCCTGGGTATGTGATCCAGCAGAACCCTGGTCACTCTGTAGTAATTCAGCCCGGCGTCGGGGGGCAGCCTCCGACTGTAACCCAGATTCCCGGCTCGGTGAACTCGGTACCGTGAAGCTGTGGCGCCCCCTGACGGGTCAATCAACTCGCGACCAAGCCTTGCTGCTTGGGTTCGCGCCGCGTCAACGCTTGGCGGCCAACGCCTATTGTCAATGCTTCAACACGAATATGTTACGTGAAGGAATGCTGGCTTGTACGTTATGCGGTTGTTGGTTGGCTTGCTTTCATCCTTGGTGTCTTGCGATATCCGCCTGTTCGATATCCTATTACGTTGACGAGACGAGACGACGTGCACGAAGCTTATGGCGCGACAGCGCAAAAACTCTACGATAGCTTAGACGATATGATCGGCAGGTTTCCCTTTCCCTTGTGTTTGTTTACCTGCCGTGTGCTCCCTGTAGATGAGAATGTAACAATTGAATCCGTCAGAAACAATGTGGAATCGTGGAATCAGCTGCCTGCCTGCAAGTACGTATAAATCAGGCAGCATGCTGGATATGTGTTGTGTCCGCATCGCTCTACCTCTAAGTACAAGGAAGGTTACGTCGGAAGGGTCTCCGTGACTTCGACACCACGTTGCTCCGTTCATAGTGCGCATACATGGTGGCCAGAAGACCTTCCGTGCGTGTCCAGCGCATCTGGCCTCGTGTCGACCACGTTCCTGTGCACCCGTGCTTATTCCTGGCGATAAACGCATGTGTCTTACTGAGCCGGGGTATGCCCCAGAGCTGACGATGTCGAGACGGGCAGCAGCGGTCTCTCTCACAATCACCTCGCCGGGTCAATCAGCTTGCAGGACCCCATCGCCTCCCTGACAGCTGATAGACTCACCCACCGCTGACTGTCACTTTACCCTCTCTGCTGCTAATTCCGAGGATCGCATCCCAATTCGAAACCTTCAGAATGCCGCTGTTTGAGGGCAATGCTATGAGGTCGACGTTATACGGTACGTCGCTAGCAGGGCTGCGCAACCATACAGCAGCGAGATGACGAGCAATCCATCGTTCATGCGACGGCGAACGCCATCGCGGATCGCTGGGTAATCAGCCGGGGGCGCGGCGGTCGTAGCACACCTGGTGATGATGCTTGTACCATCCTCTGTTCGTGAGTACACATCTTGCTCGACGCCGTCCGCTGTCTGCCAATCCTCACGTTTGATAATTTGGGATGGCAGAAACATATAGTTTGATGCAGACCGCGGTGGCGATACTTGCGATTGCATCACTGGCAGTAATGTGAGTGTGCAGTGTATCGTTCCAGGGATAGCAAACATTCATCACGCTTGTGCGGGACGACAGGGTGCTCACGCACCACCGAAGAAGTGGCTCCTTCCTATCGCAGACCCAGGAGGAGATGGTCCTCATCGCAGCCTTCGGGCTCATGTGGTTCGGTACGCAGCCTATTCCTCGTGCGCATACACACGCCCTCACAGACAAATGCCGACTTCGTCGCAGCTGTCCTGCTGGGATGGCGGGCGTTCCAACAACGCGGGATCAACCCTGGTGAGGCTGCCAACACAAACCTGGCAAGCGCGACAGGGCGGTCGTCTAACCGATACAACGAAGGGTTCACCCCCGGGAAGAGGCCGTACCCGTGCAGCAGCGATTCGGTGTACTGCGTCGTGGAGGAATGGACGTACTGGTGATCCGCCCGCGTTAGATGCTTCGACGCTCGGACTCGGTTTCAGTTTCGACGGTCGCGTGGGGGAAGGACTCGCGTTGAACGCGACGACGCATGGCGCACGATGCACCTAGGCTCTCGGTAAATTAAGAAGGGCAGCCTCGGAATTCTCATGCTCTTGGTGCACTATGACGGCGAACCATCGAGCAGCTACGGGTAGCACGTTTGTATTGCGGTTCCGGTGGCTCGAACCTATGGTGGCATGCTATTCCTGTCAGCGAGTCCCTGTGGAACACTGGACACATCCCATGCCGTCTGTGGGCGGCGCTGTTCAGCCATCATAAGCGACATGCCCATGCTCAGCCCTGAAGCGGGCGTCGAACAGTGCTCAGGGGAGCGGAGGAAGAGCGCGTCCAACCAAGCCTGGTCCAGCCAATACCAGCGTGGTCGGTACTGGTCGCGATATCGACCATGCATTGTGTTTGAGGCACTAGGTGGAGATAGAACATCACGCGAACAATGCGTGGCTTCGCGAACGAAACCCCTGCCTCGTGTCTCGAGGTTGAGGACCAAGAACCTGGACGCAAACGCGTGCTCGTTAGCTTCTGGCAGACAGCGGGATATGGTATAGACTCGGCCCCAAGACGAGACGCACAACGCAGCATGCCGAGACGATCTGGCCGGTCGCTGTGGACAGACGGCGAACACGCAGAGCAGAGGCGGTGGGGACGTTGAGGGATGGGTTCATGGCAGGAGGGGAGGCGGGAGGTTGCGGGCGTGGTGGCCGTCGGCGGTTGCGGAGAGAGATGGCGGTGGTGTACTCGGCTAGATACCGGCCCCCCGGCCCATATCGGGAACCCCGCCAGGGTCAACCCATCTCGTCCGCCTAACCTTCCTCACCATATGACCATCCACTCCTCCGTGTCCTGCCCTGTCTTCGCCACAATCCATCTCTTCTTACACCTCTTCCGCTACCGCTCTGCCCCGACACCAAATCCTGTTCCAACCAGTGCTGTAACCATCCAACTAGCAAGACTATAGACAGCATGATAAGTCTCCATTTCGGTCCATGTCAGGTCGGGAGGGGGGGACTGACATGAGCTTCGGACGTATACAGTTCCCCTAGCAAGCGTCGCATCGAGACGGATGTCATGAAGCTGTATGTACTCCGTTGTCTCGCAATCTTCCTCTCCGCTGCGGCGGGAGTGATACTGAAGGGTCTTCTACTGGGCATACAGCCTGATGTCCGACTACGAGGTCAACCTGGTCAATGACAACATGCAGGAGTTCTATGTCCGTTTCTTTGGCCCAGCAGAAAGTGCGTCCATTTAGCTGCCGTTCTGCTCTTCCCCATCCTGACCGTCGCCCTCATTTCCTATCTCGTGACTGCCCACACTGCGCAGCCCCCTTCGCCGGTGGTGTATGGAAGATCCACGTCGAACTCCCCGACCAATACCCGTTCAAGTCTCCAAGTATCGGTTTCATGAACAAGATCTTCCACCCGAATATCGACGAACTGTCCGTCCACCTCCCGAAACCTTCTGACTCTATTCCGCTTACTCATATCGCGTTTCAGCAGTGGCTCCGTTTGCCTCGACGTCATTAATCAGACATGGTCGCCCATGTTCGGTGCGTCCGGGTTTATCGCCACACTGACCTGTGATAGTCCCCACGAGTCTGACGCGTACATGTAGATATGATCAACATTTTCGAGGTGTTCCTCCCGCAGCTCTTGCGCTACCCCAACCCCAACGATCCCCTCAACGGAGAGGCAGCAGCGTTGCTCATGCGCCATCCAAAGGAGTACGACACGAAGGTCAAGGAGTACGTGCAGCGATTTGCGACCAAAGAGGCTGCGGACGCCGCATTTGACAAAGACGACGAAGACGGCGAGGACGAGGAGATGAGCGACATTGGCAGTATCTCCGACGATGAGCCCATGGAATCATGAGGCTCGAGTTATCTACATTCGCGTCCGATTCATGGCCATTTCACGATCCCCCGTCCCGGTCCCAGGCATTCCAGTACCTTCCTGCATACCTTGTTTCGTCACCCCCCGCTTCGCATCTTAATGCGTACCGTTGCCGGCGCGCTCTGTAACTGATATCGCTGTACCACCACACCCATCCCATGTTTCCGGCCGTCCACTTCATTCAATCATTTGGAACGCAACTGTGTAGCCGTGTATATCATATTCTATCCTTCGTTTCCTCACGTTCCCGATCTCCAGTAGCTCCCCCTGAGCTCCCCTCTTTGCTCGCCCTCTGGTGTCTCTCTACAGTCTGACCTCGTCTCCCTCCCCTCAGCCAGCGTGGCATGTCCTTTAGGCATTCGGACACTCCGTGCTACGCCATGCATCGGTTCGGTTCAGCAGTACGCAGGTTACCCAGCAATTGAATTATCGTCGCGATACTGCAGCAGCGAGCAGCACGGCGAGTGACAGGTGACTTGCGAGGTGATGCTGTCGTTATGCGCAGAGCATTCATGTGGAAATGGCTGGATGGCTGCGGCAGATGTGGTTTTGGCGCAGTCATGATGCGGGCGTGGATTGGCCAGGCTCGGAAGTTGTTGGAAGGGGTTGAACGAGGTCATTAACCTTCCTCCGCACATCTGTGGCCGTCTGTGGTTGCAAGAAAATGAATCGGACATTCCTTGTGAAATCATGCAAAGAGAGGCACGGACCTTCATGAGGTTGTCGATGTGGGTCTTGACGTTCTCCACGGTGGCGAGTTGTGCCTTGCTCTCTTTAAGGAGAGCCTCCTTCTCCTTGATCAGCTCTTTGCGTTTCAGGTCCAATCTGAGAAGGATGCGATGTAAGTGGCGTGCTTGACGCGAGATAAAGCACTGTGGCGCGCCTTTGGCGTTCGGACAGTTCAAAGCTGAGCCGGTTCAGCATGAGTTGATGTTCGTCCGCGAGGACGTTTTCGGTACGCGCCTCCTCCGGCGCGATTTGCATGAAGTCCTCAAGCGCATGCACGGGAATGTCCTGGTAAACAGACCTGCAGACGCGCGCTCGACTGTGAATTGTGGTCTGCAAGGGCGGACTGAAATGGGCTTACGCAAACTGGCGACACTTGTCGATCTCGCGCTCCAGATGCCGCTTCTCGTAGAGGAGGTTCTGTAGGCCGAGGTAGGTGTGGTCCATCTCCTGGCGCGAGTCGGCGGTGGCTTGCTTGTGGGCGCGGGTGGCATGGTTTGCAGCTCTGTTGAGAGCCTTGAGTCGGGCGAAGAGCGCGCCAGCGCGGATGGTGACGAGGGAGGGATCGTGGTTGAGATAGGTGGAGGAGACGAGCTCGCGGAGGGTGTCAAGCTCGTTGTCGGGCGAGGGCGGCAGGACGGCGCCGAGGGGGTCGTGGGGTGTGGGAGACATGGCGGTCATGTGCAGGGAGGATGAGAGCCGTCAGACGCGGCGCATTGGATGGGAGCGCGTCGCGGAGCGTGGGAGACGTCGCGGCCAATGGGCGGGAGGGTTGCCGGGCCGGGGAGATTACGAGGGCATCAATTTACATCATCGCTCGCCAATGAGATGCTCGTTCAGCACCCTGCCCCGCTGCTGGGGATCCCTTGCCAGCCCTTCTCACATCCCCTGTCCCTCCTACCTTTCTTCCTGACATCCACCATCCGCCCCCAACAACAACCCCATCCAACTCCCCGCCCACACAATGGCCACCACAGGTCGCCCCCGCGCCATGTCTGGCACCATCCCCTCCATGGAGACCGCCCATGATGCCCTCAAGGACAACACCGTCATCGTCGGTCCGTGCTCCTTGTCCATCCTCTACGCCTCTGCCCCCGACTAACCACCCCTCCAACGCCTAGTCCTTGGGGCCTCCGGAGACTTGGCCAAGAAAAAAGTACCAATCCGTCTCGAATCCGCCGACGATCGCTCACTTACGTCCTTGCTTCCACCAGACATACCCTGCCCTTTTTGGCCTTTATCGCATGGGCTTCCTACCCCGCGATGTCAAAATCGTAGGCTACGCACGCACAAAGATGGACGATGCCGAGTACCACAAACGTATTACGTCTTACCTCAAGGTCGCTGACGACGACGCGGATGGCAAGGCCAAGGTCGAGGAGTTCAAAAAGTTCACCTCGTATGTCTCCGGGGACTACGAGGATCCGGCTGCCTTCGAGAAGCTCAACAAGGTCCTCGAGGACATTGAGTCCAAGTACCAGAGCAAGGAGCGCAACCGCCTCTTCTACCTTGCCCTCCCACCCAGTGTCTTTATCCCTGTTGCCCAGCACATCCGCCAACAGGTCTACTCCAAGGACGGCAAGAACCGCATCATCGTCGAGAAGCCGTTTGGAAAGGACCTTGAAACGTGCCGTGAGCTCCTCGGCGCTCTCAAACAGCACTGGACCGAGGACGAGACCTTCCGTATCGATCACTACCTCGGCAAGGAGATGGTCAAGAACGTCCTCGTCCTGCGTTTCGCGAACATCGCCATGGGGGCTGGTTGGGACAAGAACTCGATCAGCAACGTTCAGATTACATTCAAGGAGCCCTTTGGGACTGAGGGCCGTGGAGGGTACTTCGACGAGTTCGGCATCATTCGTGACATCCTTCAGAACCGTGAGTTTCAAATTTTCGTGATTACTCACCGTCCACACGTTCGGAGTACTGACGCTCATTCACCTAATTATTAGATTTGCTGCAGGTGCTGAGTATCATTGCCATGGAGCGGCCCGTTTCCTTCTCTGCGGAGGATATTCGTGACGAGAAGGCGAGTGCTGAGCAAGCACCACCGCTCGCACGTGCGTTCTCATGCCATGGTATCATTGCAGGTCAAGGTGCTCCGCGCTATCCCACCAATCGAGCGTAGTGACACGCTTCTCGGCCAGTACGTGGCGGCGAACGGGAAACCCGGCTATCTCGATGACGAGAGTGTCCCACCAAATTCGGTCTGCCCAACATACGCTGCGACTACGCTCTGGATCCATAATCCCCGATGGGAAGGCGTCCCCTTCATTCTTAAGGCGGGCAAAGGTACTAGTCCTTATCTCACATTTGTGTATCTCACGTTAACCCACCCGATTTCCCGGACAACGATCAGCCCTCAACGAGGCGAAGGTTGAGGTCCGCATCCAGTTCAAGGACGTCACCCAAGGCATCTTCAAAGACATTTCGCGTAATGAGCTCGTTATCCGCATCCAACCGTCGGAGGCTGTTTATCTGAAGCTCAACACGAAAACCCCCGGCCTGAACACACGCGCCATCCCGACCGAGATGGACCTCACTTACAAGCGCCGGTTCACTGATGCAAAGATCCCCGAGGCGTACGAGGCTCTCATCCTCGACGCGCTCCGCGGTGACCACTCGAACTTTGTCCGTGATGATGAGCTCGATGTCGCATGGAAGGTGAGCTACATTAATCCTTTTTGGAACAACCCTTAGCGGCAGCGGAGTTACTCACAAATCATTCGCTTGTGATATAGATCTTCACACCAATTCTGCACTGGATCGACGGCAGGAACGGCCCCGCGCCACGGCCTGTACCATACCCGTACGGCTCGCGCGGCCCGAAGGAGCTCGAATCGTTCATTGGCAAGTACGGCTACAAGAGGACGGTCCCCGACTAGTAAGTGCTCTTGACATACTTGATAGATGACGACAAGTTTCACCGTTGCTCCTTATCTCAGCACCTGGCCTGTCATGAACATTTCGAGTCTCTGAGCCGTCGCCGCCGGATTGTACGAGTAGCGTAGTTTTCAAGCAAGCTTCCTTGTACCGGAATTGCGGATATGGATGGATGGGGAATGCCCTACACATGAGGCTCGATAAGGAGGACGGAAGTCTGGTCCCAGTCAACGTCCTCGTTCTGTTCGAGCCATCGGCTGTTGGGCAGAACCCAAACAAAATATAGATCTTGTGCTGTAGCATGTATGATTCTGTAACAATGCACTGTGGACTTTTCTAGAGTGGGGTTCCTGCGTGAGTATGTTGGGTACACGGTTCAAAGCCTGTGGACAGCCCTTTGAACACTGAGATGCCTCAAGCTCACAACAGGTGGTTGAAAGCGGATGCATCCTGCATTCAGGCTTAAGTCGAGCGCTTACAAGCTTCTGCCACCGACCACCACCTCGAGACCCCAATGCTCAACCCCAGACCTATGTTCTGTTTCACTAACAGTTCTCGTATCTGTCTCCAGAAATGCAAACGCCTATGAGCAGCAGGGTGTCACGAATCATTGCATGGATGAAGGCGTTTACGATGGCGACGTGGAACTGATGTCCGTTGGGTAACTCACCTTCGTCGGCACAACTCACAGGACGTCTATATCGTCCTACGTACTTTTGGTACGATGGAATCTAGCTGTCACCCTTGGGCCTATTAACCTTTGGACGCTCTCAACGTCACCAATTCAATCGCTGCTACCAGAATGCGTCACGATATCCATTCGACGATCCTTCTACATTCAAATCATGCAGGCCCATGCTCGTCAAGGCATCCTTCTACGAGCTCACGCGTTCACCGATCATTGGCACGGGTTGTGTACAGGTGGGGAAAGAACGTCCAGGGCCCCGAAGCGAACAAGGACTGCGCTGATCGCCGCTCATGTGTCAGGGCAGTATAAAGTCTCGGTGAATGAGCTCTAGCTAGGCCGACGTTTCCCCTTCCCCTGCAGAGGCAAGTCTTCGACAGCACTCGCAAGTCCCGTTCACTCACGCATAGCCTAACGCGACAGGCTCCTCGGCTCCTCGAATCAGCGTTCAACCGTCTGCACTCAGCGGGTCTCTGACCGTTCAACCGGTCGAGCTTCGAACACTGAATCTTACACCAATGGAGACGCCTCTGGACGCTTCGGCTCATCCAGTCACCATACAGGACCTTCCTGTGGACGTAGCGCGCATTATCCTGAAACACCTGGAGAGCGACAGAGGAGCGATATCGGCCTGCACACTTATCTCTCGAGCATGGGAAGCCGTTTCTCGCCCTGAGCTGTTCGCTTCCATCGGTCCCATCCACGCTTCTCGGATTCCGGCGTTCGCCACTTTTCTCGACTCCACCCCTCACTTGGCCACGCTCATCAAGGAGATCGCGTTCTCGCGCGGCCGTGCGTGGCAGGAACCACCTGAGGCGCCCGAAGCGCTCTCCATGGAACACCATACATCTGCATTCATCCGCGTCCTGCGCAACCTCCCTGCCCTCCAAAGTCTCCGGTGCAAAAGACTTCATTTCACACCACCCCGATACGATGATCTTCCCGGCCCGTTCAAGCTGCGCAGCCTTGCGCTATACGCTTGTTCGGCGGGAGACCAGCTGCGCACCTCGTCCTTGTTCACCGTCTTGTCTGTGTTTGAAGCCCAGGCCCTTGAGCTGACTGCACCATATGTTGACCTGGATCCCGAAGTCGAATGTGAGCCGATAAAAAGCGCCCGGCCGCTGGCGTGCCGTACCCTCACGTTGAAGGATCATAATGTGCAAAGTGTCATCCTGCCCGCGCTGCGACAGTCCCTTCAGCCTGGTTGCCTCCGGAAGCTCACAGTACCCTGCTCGACCCGAGGCCAGATTATCGATCTCGGCGCGTTGGTCCGCAACTTTGGCTGCAATCTCGAGCACCTAGAGCTTGACGTCGGCTATATGGCGATTCTGAACCCGCGTTGTGATGGTGAGTAGGCGCTCCAACGGCTTCATGCTCGAGAGACGCTGTACTTACATACATACGGCGGTTCGGGTGCTACTGCTCGAAGATGTCGGGTGGGACGCACTAAACCTTTCTCTCTGCCCCAACCTCACAACCCTGAGCTTTGTAGTCTTGCACGGGTACTACGACCACTCCCATCTGGGCCATTACTGCAGCGGCGCGCTCGGAAAGATCCTCGCGCAGCTTTCTAACACTCTACAGGATGTCGTCATCCGGCTGGTCCCTGCATCCCACTGGAGCCCATTCAGCTTGGAGGAGTCTGTTGACCTCTCCACCATACGGCGTGTCTTCGCCGAGCACGCCTTTTCGAGGCTGAAAACGGTGACCCTGCAGTTGCATGACTGGAGACCGCTTGACACTCATCATCGCAATACCCTTGAGAAAGCGTTTCCTGAATTGCGCAAGTCAGGGGTCCTGAGGATAGAGCTGGTGAGTGCAGGAGAGTGTCAGAACGATGCAAAGAATATTTTCTAACGGAAGTTCCAAGGTTGAATTAGGCGAGTTGTTCGAACAGTACCGAAAGCTCATCTTCATCTCGACGTTGTCGCGTTGGTAGTGATGGGATAGTCCAATAAACGGCGGATAAATATGTGGCTCAGTGTCACTCATTGTCAGAGACTTAGACTTGGTCAATGAACTCGCCAAGCATAGGCGCGGCAGCGCAACGGCAATTAGTGTTTGAGCTTCTTTCGGAGATCACGGATTCTAATCACATGGTCCCCTCCTTGCCAACAAAGACAAAGACGCGACAATGTGTCGGCAGAGGGTTTTGTACGTCATCTCTAACACATCGAAGATGGAAGGTTTAACCACTAAAATCTGCCTGTGATGCCGCCGTGGCGTCTCGGCTGAAATTATGGCGCCCAGCGCGAGGGCTTCCAGTGCGGCGTGCTGCGATACATACACAAGTTCTGATTGTCTTGCATCTATCGGGGGCAAGGAAACATTCGATTGCCGATACAGCGTCGGATACAGTGGTGCATGTTACAGTGCCTTGCATAATTGCGTGAACGCGCCGAAAAATTCCCGCAGGCGCTTATATGTTTGCCTACCAAATCAGGACGCCTGGGAAGCTTCAGAAGCGAGTTGGTGACCTTGATGTGACATGTCTCCCGGATGGCATGGGTGCCTCCCCAAGCTGCTGAGGGCCCAAATGGTAAACTAGGAGGCCCGTTGAGAACCACTGAGCCCTCCAGGAAGTAGACAAGCGTGGGGGACAAGGAGAACAGTCAGGCTGAAGTTAAGACCAGTAGAGGCGCACAGGCGGCGTTGGCGTTGCATGTGACCGATCCATCCGCATTTGGTAGGCGAGGTATAAGCGCCGGTTGGGGATTTTTCGGCGCGTTCACGCAATTATGCAAAGCACTGTACCTGCCGACTTTCGGTCAGGGCTGAAGAGAATTCAACCTCGGCTCATAATCACGAAGGCACAACGAAGGTAGGCTACAAAGCGACAGATGAAGCAAGACTGGATTGGTTCCAAATAAACAGATGAATGCACGGAAGCAGGGGGCAGCACGAACGGACCGTGGTCTACAGAAAACAGAGCGCCTCTTAATGATGAGGAGGATAGGTAAGGGCGGTGTACTATAAAACAGACAGCAGGCGACGGACGCGGAGCACGATGAGGGGGACGGAGACGCTTGATGGATGGATGGATGTTGCACAACAATCAAGGGTCATTGGAGTCGGAAGACGTGAGTAGGTCCGTGAGATGTCGTGGGGTACGGACAACGAGGGAAAGGAGCATGGCGTGGGGACGTATAATGAGCGCGATGGGGAGCACAAACTTAAACACGCGAGAGATGGTCGCGACAGCAGATTAACCCTAGGCACTAGTATGCGCGTGAAAAAACCCCCACGGGAAAAAGCGAGAGGCGAGAAGGACGAGGGACAAGGATCCACTGTTCCAAGAAGTAGTCCGGCCCAGCGATCCGTCGGGTCTACTGGACTTGCGGCTCTCCCTGCGCCAGTCTCCCACTGGCGTTGGCGCGCTGGGCTACGGACTGGCCGACGTAGACGGCGGACAGCAGGGCTATGTATGCAAAGAGCATCGCCCACACCCGGGCCGCGCGGGGTAGCATCAAGTAATAACGCACCCGCCAGAGAACCACCTGCAAAGCAGTCGCAGACGCGTAAGCACGTGTCCTTGGAACGGGGAGGCGGGGGTAGGAGGGGGAAGGGGGGTAAAACCGTCATCAGGCCAAGACACACACACTCGCGCACAATGAGAGGAGAGTCGGGGGCAGAGGGGGCACGCGAGACCGCTGCTTACCATTGGCTGTTGAGCTGCTCGATCCAGTGCACGACGAGACGGAGACGGAGACGTGGGGAGCGGATGGGCAGGAGCTTGGCCTTCTCGTGCTCGTCAATCGGGAGCGCCTGCACCGATAGATTGCGGACAAAAAATAAAGTCCGACCTCGTGAGCCAGAGACATCCGAGACGTCGGGACGCAAGGACGTACCAGAGCCATCCAGAAGCTGAAGGCGGCGGGGTCGGTGGGCGGCTGGACAAAGTTGTTGTTGTTGAGCTGCTGGACGACCCAGGGGGTGCCCTGGCGGGTCTGCTCGATGAAGGCATGGCACTTTGCCATGAGCTCTGCGTTTGTGGGGGGGCGGCGGGCGGCGGGGGCCTTTGGGCTGAGGTGGAGGTGGATCTGCGGCTGGACGTGGGGGCGGGCGCCTGTGG
>VJXU01000097.1:0-59743 GCA_008694245.1 Ganoderma sp. BRIUMSc
CGTCCCTCGCCGAGCCCGCGCTGGACCGCGCGCTCGTGCCGGGAATCCTGTCGATCTTCATGCAGTCGATCCAGGATGATGACTCGTACATGTTCCTCAACGCCGTGCAGGGCCTGTCCGCGATGGTCGACGGGTACGGCAGGGACGTCCTACGCGGCCTGGTAAACACGTATGCGGGCGGCCTGGACAGCACCTTGGGCGCGAGCGCGCTGTCGCAGCATGATGTCGACGTGCGGACGCGCGTCGGAGAGGCGTTAGGACAGGTCATACGACGGTGTGGTGACGCGCTCCCATCCTACGGTGCGCATCCAACGCTCGCCCCTCGCTCGCTCTATATAGCTTAATCGACTCCTCTTTCTCAGCGCCGCTGCTCCTGACGCCGCTGTTTCAGGTCGTGCGGATGCCGGACATCCCCACCGTGCTCAGAACGTCCGCGATCTCGCTCCTCGCGCAGTGCGCTAAGACGAACGCGCTCGCGGTCCTGCCGTACATTGTCGACCTCGCAGACGCCATGATCGACCTGCTACAAATCGAATCTGTGGCGGCGGCGCCCCGTAAGCCTTCTCCCCGATCCGAGGACGCCTCAGAAGAGAAAGCCTCCACGGGCCTGGAGGAGGAGGGGGACCCTGAGCAGAAATCCGCGCCGCACACGATGGACTCGCAGCCAACTTCGACGAACACGAAGTTCCCACCCCTCCGGCGCGCCGCGCTGCACTTCCTCTCGCTGCTCATCCAGGCTTGCACCAACCGTGTGTACGAGACGGGCGATGCTGAGGGCCTCATGCTCCCTCCGGTTCTGATGAGACGGGCGAGAACCACACTCGGGTACGTCGCCGCGACGGACGCGGACGACGTTGTCCGCGTGATGGCAAGAGAGACCGTGGAGGGACTCGATCAGCTGGCGGAAGCAGTCCTCGGAGTGTAACCCCCGGATGTGTCGGGTCCGTTCAGTAAACACGATGGCATTGCACTGTATGTACTCAACGGTATTGACGCGTATCCGGATGTAACGGGTAGATGGGTTCCCGGATGACGGCATGTCTGCCTCGTATCTGTCTCAACGCTGGTGTGCTCACAGGTGCTGAGTCAATAAGAAGGCATGTTCTCGTCTAGGTTCGGGGGCTGCCTTCCAGGCATGCTCTTTTCAGACAGTGGGGGACGGCGGGAAGCCGGTGCCTGAACCGAGGTAACGAACCGCTTGCGACAGCGTATAGGGCAGGGCAGAACCTCTACTCACGCACTGCGTATCACACGGGGTCTTGGGGCTGGGAAGGTGGTGGTGAGGAAGGGCATTCATGTTGCGCTGCCGACAGTTCCTACAGCCTTGCCGATATCGTCTACTCGCTTCCTGAACGCCTTCCACTTGGAGCTCCCGGCCTGGAGGAGCGTCGCGTGATCGTTGTGGCCATCGATCGGCGCATTCAGTTTGAGGAAAGGGTTGGCCACTGCTTGTCGGTAAGCCGTATGCAGGGCGCGGAATATCTGCATGCCAAGCAGGGTGGTTAGCTTAAGGCAGCCGCGGAGAGACAGAGGTGGGACGTACGGTAAGGACATCGGCGTCGCGGACGACAGAGTCAGTCAAGGCCAGCGCGATGATGATCTTGACCTTGAGGGGAGTGATGTACCCGTACACCGCGACATCCTCCATGGTATACAACAGGTTCAAGTAGCAGTCTGTTGACTTGGAGGCCATAGCAGCAGTGACTGGCTCGTCGTAAATAGTTGTTGAAGGAAAGGTTAGACTTACGCGGGACGGGGGACGTGACTGGGGACCGACGCACTGCGTTCGTCGATGACGTCGAGGCTGGTGTGCGCAATGTAGTGATATTTCAGCTCATCTTGGCCTTGCACAAATGTCCTGATGAGGATGGGATGGTTTTGGGGAGAAACGAAGGCGACAGCGTTCAGTCTGAGCTGGGGCGGCATGAAGGTCGAGACAAGCCAGCGTATATATTTTGGCGCCCGGGCTGGTCATAAGACACTACTAGCCTGCACTAGCCGATCATTGCATACACTGGTAAGTGTGACCCTAACCGGCATATATTGTACATGTAAGTAGCGACGTGCCCACACATCGTCAGATACTCGGGTGCCACGTCGCGCTAGCCGAGCGATGGGAAGCGAAACTCTAATCATCACACCACCCTTGCTGCGACGAGAATTATACGGAGAGGTATCAAAGCAGCACAGGCATCGACAATATGCATTACACGTAAAAAGATATGGTGGGGAACGATAAGACGCAGCTTATATCGAGCCGCTCGTGTAGTAACGCCATGCGAAGTATGCGCCCAACATCGCAATGGGGACAAAATACATCGCGCTAGGGGAGACGTGGTCAGATAAGACGTAAAACATACGGGTGACGGAGACGAACTTGGAACCCTGTTGGACGGCCGTGTTCACTGCGTGGCTCGATCCTGACGAAGAGTATGGGCCCTTCGTCTTGAGCTCCTGCGTTCACAAGGTTGAGTAACGTGGGTGGGGAGAAAGGGAAGCGAAGGACACACATCTGTCTTCTCGAAGTCGCCAACCAGCATATCCTTCAGGAGTGCGCGAGCCTCATCTGAATGCCCGACGTCCTCAAACGCCTCTGTAGCATCCCGCGCTAACACCATTTGTGTTAACGAAGCACAACATTAAGCAAGAGAGTGCACTCACAAGCCTCCGCAAGGATTACCTCGTCGCCTCCAGGGTGCTTGGACGATCATTAGATTGGGGGGGAAGGACGGCTGAGTCACGGGAGTTATACCTCGTCAATGAATTTTGTGACATCGTACACTGCAGGTTGTGATGAGCTGTCGATAGAGCGGCACTGACAGCAAAGAGCGTACCCTTCTCATGCAAAAGAATGTAGAGGCTGTTCTTGTTGCTGTGCTCCTTGAGCTCCGCGTAGGTGACGAGCTTTGCCATGAGAACGCGAGTGGAGGGAGGGACTTGGGGGAAGAGAAGGAGGTCACTGGGCAGGGACGACTGGCGTGATTGGCAAACAAATGGGAGCGGGGCTATATGAGCAGACCGGTTTCCCACGTGGCAAGCAAGATTATGCCACGGACGGCGCGGGGACTGACACGATCCAACGATGACCAGACTCGCCAACCGCTTACTTTCCGCTGTACATGGCGTGTTCTAGCACAACCTGGAACTCGTCACGGAACAGTAGACTCGCACGAGGACCTTGGTCCATGAATTGAATCCCGCAGATTGCCTGCGTAAATTGATGCTGCCATTATTGGTGGCCTAAGTATGCACATTGCATGCTAGGACGACGTCGACTGCTTCACAAATATTGATTAGGGCTGTGAGTGATGTAGGCGTGTGTGTTGGGATTATATTCCGTCATACGAAGGTGGCCTCGTATCCGTCAGACGGGCAATATGTGTCAGAGGCTCCCTCTAAGTACGAGAGAGCCTTGGCGGCCATGGGCCAGAGACACATTGCCATGGGCGTCTGCTACGGCGAAGGCGCCCGGGCCGAGCCGAGCGTTCCGCAAGTTCAATCTCCGCTCGAAGCGAGGTGCGTGGGCGCTGTGCGGGACTTGAAGCTGTCCTCATCACTTGCTTCCGTACCGTCCACATCGTGACCCTCGACGCGCCAGCCCGACGCCTCCGACGCGGCCCACTCTCGCGCAGGAATCCTTTCGGCTCATCCAACTGTCATGGATTACGACGAATCCTCGGACATCTTGGGAGGGCGGTTACACGTCTCTCCACAAAGTTCTTCGGCTTGGTCTGATCCTGGCCAGATCACTCTTTTGCTTGGGGTCGGGCTGGCTGCGTTTTACACCTGGGCACGGTTAG
Source organism: Ganoderma sp. BRIUMSc (assembly GCA_008694245.1). Taxonomy (NCBI): domain Eukaryota; kingdom Fungi; phylum Basidiomycota; class Agaricomycetes; order Polyporales; family Polyporaceae; genus Ganoderma; species Ganoderma sp. BRIUMSc. Next base: position 3,801 of record VJXU01000097.1, read on the forward strand.
CACCACACTACCGCCAGTGGAAGGAAATGAGGTATAAGAAGTAAGTGACAAGTACATCTCTTTGCGCACTCCACTTCTGACCCCATGCGCCTAGGGCCACACGGCGTCGCCACGGTATCCCCGATGACGACAACCGACCCTTCAACGTCGCATATGCCGCTGCGAAGCAGGCTCAGCGGGAGGACAAAGGAAGGCCGTATCTGAGGGATAAACCTGTGCTTGTTCCAGAGGAAGGGGAAACAGTCGCGGCTCCGGGTGCGTCACCTTTGACTCATTAGCGCCATCATGGTTTAATTGGGCCATTGTAGGTCTTCCCATCATGTCATCTTTTGTCAAATCCGTCGGATATGGCAGCACATATCCTCCGAGTATTAAAGCAGAAGCGAGCCAGTCAGTCTTCGACGTACTCATATAAATGTATGCCAAATGCCCCTAACAACCAATTTCCAGATCTACTCTCGACGGCCTCGCCATTCCACCGGGCTTTCAACGAGAGCGTACACCCCAGACGCTTCCACGACCACTCCCGAAGGGTTCAGTTTCACGCAAACCCCGAGCTAGCGGGGCTAAGCAACACCTAGCCACGCGGACATCTTACGGAAAACATGCGCTGGATGAGGAGAGTGACTCAGAGCCCGAAATGTTGGCGAAGAAATCTCGCGTCGAAGGGGAGGAGTTGACCAACGGCGATGAGCAAGTGGAGTGGCAGGGCTCTGATGAGGACATGGAGGTGGACGAGGCGCAGCCTGTGAAGCGTGGGTCGAAACGTGTGGCCAGTAGCGAGGACGAGGAGGGTCTGGACCATTCGCGGACGATTCGCCGTGACAAGCGCGCTCGTAAGGTATCCCTGGACAAGTCAGCACAGTCACCCGATGAGAGCATGGGAGACGAGCCGGAGGAGGAGGAGGAGGATGGTGGCGAGGACGTAGAGGATGCTGCGAGAGGCAAGAAGCGGGATAGGGTGGAAGCTGGCTCCACATTCGGCGGAGACGATTACATGATGGACGACGAAGGCGAGAAACCAAAGCGACGGCGCCGCAAAGGCAGGGTCTCCAATAAGTTTGGAGAAGGTTTGTCTCGTGGCCAGAAACGCGGGCGCGGCTCGCATTCTACGGAAAGTGACGACTCCGAGTCGGAACGGCCAAGGCAGAAAGCCATGCGCAAGAAACGTGGCCGGAAGTCTCAGGATGATATTGTTCCTCTCTCGAATGATCCACTTTGCAAAGGCAGGCCCATCGGAGAAGAATGGGAGTCGCACGGTATCTTATTCAAGGTGGGACCGAATGGTCAGAGGCTTCGCCAGGAGTTGGTCAAGAAGTCCAGGTCGAAGTTTCCGATGGTGAGCGTTCAATCGTCTCTTCGCGAACTGCGTTGTCACTCACTACTACAACATTCAGCCAAGTGATTCTCAGCATCCGGATCGCCGTGCTCATGTGGATGTTTACGTTGAGGTTTGGCTCTCCGAGGAAGAGTACAAACTCGCAAAGACGCGTCATGAACTAGCCTGGCAAGACTCGTCGCCCACGCCGCCAGAGTCGCAGAAACCTATCGATGTTGCGGTATGTAATCCCACAGCTGTCTCATGAACCTAGGTGACAATTTCGCGAAACAGGAGTCTCCTTCGAAGGTGTCAGGAAAGAATCTGCTGTGGTCGTCTACGATTTCGTCACGCGAGAGTCCAGTCAAGAGGGGTCCGCTCAAGCAATCAGTTACCACGAACGCAGGATTGCGAGTCGCCGTATTCCCGCCGCCACCGGCCTTGTCCACTCGTCGCATATCCTCTGTCTATCACCCACCTGCATCGCCCGCTGCGGAAAGCCCAAAGCTACAGAAGACGAAGTCCTATTCCAAGTGGGAGAAGCAGGACCTTGAGGCTGCTGCTATGTCAAAGATCAGAGATAGACAACAGTCTGCTCGTATTGCTATTGGGACCAAGGCATCGCCGCTGTCTTCAACGCCAAGCACCGTGCCTGCCACAACCACTACTCCACCTCTTTTCGGAGCTCCTTCCACAGCCGGCAGCTTGGACAAGGCGACTGAGAAGCCTTCGACTGCGCCGCTAACTTTCAGTTTCCCGCCTTCGAACACGGGCACAACTGCGACTGTCAGCAAATCGAGTACGTCGGAGCTGCCCAAGATCAGTACTACCCCCGTTCCTTCAACGACCTCGAGCGCCCAATCCAAACCTGCCCCTACTCTCTCCTTTGCACCTACCGCGCCTGCTTCTTCCAATGCAGCCGCTGCCTCTGCTCCACCGCTCCCTGCCCCACCGGCGAGCTCTTCAATCCCTAACTTCTTCGCTAAGCCAGCTACTTCGGCCGTTTCGCCTGCGCCTGCCTCCGTATCCACCACATCATCCATCCCCAATTTCTTCGCCAAGCCTACTGCAGCTGCGAGCGCCACCCCTGTCACTCCCGCTGCAACAACTACGCCTGCTGGCCCCGCAGCACAGTCTACTTTCTCCTTCGGTGTCACGTCGACACAACCGACAACGACGGCGACTGCTTCACCCGCGGCGAACCCATCCAGCGCGTTGAGCGACTCAACAAAGGCTACAGAGCAGGCGAAGGGGACTCCCGGCGCTTCGTTGTTGTCTCGCATAGGCATGGGTCCTCCCCCATCGCAGCCGGCAGCATCATCTCCGTTCTCTTTCGCCAAGCCGGAGACCGCAACTGCCGTAGCCTCCACGACCGACGCTGCCAAGACAGTGAACTCAACCCCCACCCTTGCCTCTACATCCGGTCCGTTGAAATTCAATTTCGGGGTGGCATCGAAGCCAGCGAGCGCCTCGTCGACTCCAGCTCCTACGACGACCCCGGCGACAACTACTCCTGCGGCACCTTCAGCCCCTTCTGCATTCGCACCCGTGTCGACCAGTTCCACACCCAAGTTCAGTTTTGGTATAACAGGCAGCTCGCAGCCAGCAGCTGCACCATCCGCGGTTACAAATCCCTTCGGTGGTACTACCACCAATACTGCAGCGCCGTCCTCAGCAGCGAAGTCACCATTTTCCTTCGGGACTCCCAGCGCATCTGTTAACCCTAGCGCATTCGGTGGCGCATCGGGTACGACACCAGCGTTCGGTGTACCGGCGGGGACATCTAGCGCACCATCGCCTTTCGGTGCCGCTGCTGCCAATACTGCCAAGCCGGCAGAACCTACGAAGCTGACCTTCGGGTTTGGAACTACCAACGGCATTCAGTCTACCACCAGCGCATCGCCATTCGGAGTTCCCGCATCGGGCGCATCATCGTCGCCTTTCGGCGTACCGACCGCGAGCCCAGCACCATCGCCGTTCGGTTCTGCATCAAACAATGCAGCGAAACCTGCCGAGGCTCCGAAGTCAGCGTTCTCATTTGGTAATACCGGGGCGTCATCCGCCACCGCACCTTCGCCATTTGGCAACGCAACGCACAAGACCGATACGCAGACAACGAAGTCCACGTTTGGCTTTGGGGCATCCTCCGCGCCCGTACCGAGTTTTGGGGCGACGAATGGTGCTGCTGCTAGCCAGGAATCGAAGCCCACGTTTGGCTTCGGGGCTCCCGCGAGCAGCGCTGCCGCTGCGTCACCTGCTGCACCAGCTGCCGGGTCAGCTGCTGCACCGTTCTCGTTCAACTTTGGTCAGTCGTCGAGCACCCCCCAGTCGAGCGGCACCCCGGCAGCATCAGGTTCTCAGGTCAACGGGCAGGGTTCTGGTTCGTTTGGCTTTGGGGCACCGTCTAGTGGGGCATTTTCGTTTGGTATCAACCCAGGACAAGGCCAACAGCAAAAGTAGATAGTACATACACATGCGACCGATCTGGCATTCGTTTCTTTTGCCCTCATGTACATACGACCATCGGCTATATAGGTTCCCCGCACTCGCATCATGCTCCCTGCATTCCCTGCATTCCCTGCATTCCCCGCATTACTGTACAGACACAGGTCGTCCTACTATGTATTCCTCTCGTTCTGCATTGCGTCGCATTGTAAAGCAGTTGGACCTGCATCCAATTTGGAATGCACCTAGCATCATTCTCGAATATGTATGTGTCTCAATTATGGAGCTTGGTCGATCTGCGTGACATTGACAACGGATGGTTTGAGGCTTCGGACATGTGAAAAGACGAGGCGGCGGGCGGGTGATCCGAGTCGAGACCAACCTTGCCCCCCCTCCGATGCGGGTGCTCGTTCACCCTCTTTTCCACTCACGAATCCTCTCTACGACCCTCACGAACGCCACGCCCTTACTATTCTCTCGAAGCTCTTCTTGTACTGCGATTTTCTCTAGGAGGGCTTGGCTGCACCTTGGCTCCGAGTCGTTCAGTTCACGCCGAGATCCTATTGTGGTTCGCCATTTCCCATTCCTATAGACGTCGACGTCTACCCGCCCTGCTCTGCACGTTGTCTGTGGGACCATCATGTTGTCTCCCCGTAACGAGTCTGCGACGGCCACATCCCGCCGCCCCCTGCCCCCTGCGAAGGCCCGTCGGTCGACCTCGCTCACGTTTGCTGCGCTGCATCGCGACGGCGTCCCGCCCCCACCATACGCCCCTCCTGTCGAGGAAATGCTCCTGAACTCACCAGTAACTGTCACTACGCACCTTGTGAACGCCTCGGGGAGCACGGATGGTATCGGACTGCCGACCACCCCAGGAATCGAGGACTGGATGAACGAGAAGTCGCGCGAGGAACTCTCTGGGCTGTTGGTTAAGGCGGACGGTATCATAAAGTCTCGCGAGTCAGGTGCGGCTTCCCTTTTAAACACTCTTTCGTGCTAAGATCCTCATCATTCAATCACATTGGTCGCAGAGCTCACCGTGACCACCGCATTGTGCAAGACGTTGTACAGTGACAACGTTACGTTGAAATCGAAGCATGAAGCTTTGCTAGCCCGTCTTCCAGGTCCAGGAACGACGCCGACAACGTCCCCTCCTGTTCCCCAGTTGCACTTAGACGTCCCGTCGGAGTCTGCGTCATATGGCGGCTCGGTTGCATTCCCCACTTCCTCGGACCACTCCACGCAACCCCTCGGTTTGGCCGCTCGTTACCGCCGTGCACGGCGAGTGTCGGTAACGCCTGCCGAACTTGCCTCCCTCTCAGACCAGAACGCCGAGCTCATCGAGAAGCTTGAAAAGCTGGAGACTGAGTCGCAGAACGCGGATCAGGCCGGGAAACGCAAGCTGCGCAAGCTTGAACAAGAGATTCAAACCCTCCGCGACGAACTTGAGAAGACGCAGGCGCGGGGCATCGAGCTCGAGCAGCAGGCGAAGGCTGCGACGAACGCAGTTGCTGTACAGAGGCGGAAGGAGGAGCGGGAGGCGCGGCTGCAAGCCCTCAAGGAGAGGTCTGTTTCCGCGTCCGACTACTCTGCAGACGAGATCAGGGACTTTGCGCCGCCCAGCTATCTCTCTCGGTCGAGCCCTATCAAGCGTAGCGAGAGCAAGTCCTCCACCCTCGCCGACAGTTCGCTGATGGGCTCTGACCTATCAGGCTCTCATCCATCCAACGATTCGAGCTTCGACCAGAATGACCCTCCGTCCTCTGACGATGCCGAATCGTACTTCCCGACGCCTTCAGGGTCAATTGCTGAGCTTCCCGAGGCCGAGTACGCGATTGTCTCACAGCTCCTGCTGAAGATCCGCGAGCTGGAAGAAACCAACACTCAGATCAAGGAGCAGCAGAGATTGACGGAAGAGCAGGTGCGAGCCACCCAATCTGACGTCGAAAGTATCCGTAGAGTATACGAATACCTGGACGATGAAGACATCGATCTCGAGCTGGAGGAGGACGAAGGACTGGCCTGCCCTGGTGTGCCGTCCCCTCCCGATCATACCATCCGATTCAGCAGCCTGCGCAGATCGATCGCTGGCGCCACAACCAAGCACCTTGTCCCGTCGGAGTCTGATGTCTTTGCTGGAGGCATTTCGCAGGGGATGCAAAGCACGGTGCGGAACGCCATGATGAACCGTATTGCCCACAACAAAGCCCGCAAGACTGTCGTCGGGCTCTTCGACTCAGATGCAGATACGAGCACCGAGTCCGCTTCGTGGGGTGAGTATCCACCAACGTTGCAGGTCTCTCCTGCCTTCCGCCACCCAGACGGCGCATGGCCTCCCGGGACGGCCAATGGCGGGCCTGTACCGCTTTCTCCTACGATGGGTGCGTTACGTACATCCGCATCCGTAGACGGCCCTGCGACTGGGCGCAGTCTAGGCAGCGAACTGGGGAGCGAGTATGGTGATGATTGGGCACATGGTGGAATCAACCACCATCTCCGTGCCACCAGCCTCTGCGACCTGGCAGGTCTCAACTCCTCGCCAGTGTCCCCCAGCGAATCTACCGTCGCGCTTCCACCAATCAGCTTATGTTCCGTTGAGGGACCCAGCGGAGAATGGGACAGCGTCAACCCCTCCACGCCGCCCCGAGAACCCCCTCAGCTGAAGGTACAGCCGCCTACACCCACTCCCGACAAAGTCCGCTCTTCCGCGACGCAACGGAAGCACCAGCTCTCGCAGACCGTCCGCGCCCGCACGAATCGCTGGGTCGAGGGTCGCTTCCCGCACGCCAACTCTTGGAAGGAGGAACGGGCCGTGCCCAGCTCCACCCAGTCGCTCGGCCGGCGTTCGTCTGCCTACTTCCCCAATGTGAACGCGGAAGTGCTCGGGGAGACGTTCGACAGCGTCGCGGGCCAGATCAGGCGCGTCACGAGCCGCGGTACGTTTTCCCCCTTGGCACTTGGGCCGCAGGCCGCCACGGCGGATGCGGAGGAGACGGCGAAGGACGAGGAGACGTGCGAGGACGCGGACCGCTCGGTGGCCGTTCGACAGGAGGGATCTGTGGCAGACCCGTTGGGCGGCAAGCACGCGGGCATCGTCGGGTTCGCGATCGAGGCTTGGCTGTGGCTCCAGTTCATCGTCGTTGTCGCGCTCTTCTTGTGGGCGATGGCGAAGCGGGGGCCTAAGGTCGTTCTGGAGGCGGAGCGCCGGAACGCACAGCGGTCTGGAAGATGAGAAGAAAGGACGTGTACTGGTGTAGTCGAGGACCCTGCCCCACCGCCGCGTGCACAAGGACAATGTGTGGTTGTGCGCTCGTTCCGCAATCCAACAACACTCAGACTACTGATCGCAGAGAACTGTGACGTAGCGTATTCCTTGCATCGTAGACGTCGACGTTTTTAATCCTTACACTATACCATATAATGCTGAATCGTTTGTATCGCATCCTCTTCCTCCCTCCCTCTGTATAGAGTGCATGTCTCGCATCCATATGTATACGTTACCACACTACCAATGATATCCTTCGTTTGCCATGTTCGAGCTCCTTGGGCGGTTCAGGGGGACATGGTGCGCAAATGGATCCAGGCCGGCACTGACAATGACAATGACAGCATTCGTTCAGTAGACGAGGCTCAGCACGAGCGAAAACAGCTTGACCCGTGCCGTGCCGTCGCTCGGTAGTTGGGCTGACCGCCGTAGCGAAAACACTGAGCCAAGGACGCGTGCGAGCGTCTCCCAGCCTCCCCCAGCACCATGAACTCGACATCAGTTTGTCTCTTTCTGCAATTCCGAGGCAAGAGAGCCAGAGCCTCCAGCAACTGCGACGATTGGCCTTAAAGGACATTCCAATTTAGAGCACATCAGGAAGGCCATGAAAGTGAGTCTACCGCACGGGTGCACTCCCGTTACCGCAGCGCATCAGGCACCACACTCTTCTTGCCACTTCTTCCACCCCTGCACCTTGCACAACCTCCCTTGTAACAGATGTCGGGCCATACAGAAGAACACAATGCAGGTGTCAACAAAGTCCTCTCTGGTGAGGCCACAGAATATATCGTCACCCATCCTGGCCGCAGCCAGTATAGCCGGGAGGGTGGCGGTGTGTCTGCTTGTGGCCTCGCTGCTCTGAATTGTGCCAGGATCATATTGGGACTTCATTCAAGCGGCATTCATACCGTTCAGTTGGTGCAGGAGATGACTACACGCAAGTTTCTCGAAGTAAGCCTGCATATTCCTCGTTCACGCTGGAGTTATAACAGCTCACGGGAGGGGGCACTATTAGGACATCCTGCAACCTTGTCTGTCGTGGTCGAGTTCTTCTCATCTGGCAGTGGACGAAATCCACAAGATCCCCATCTTCCGAAAATGTTTGAAGATCGTGACCTCCGACTATGGCCAGGCGGGTTTGCAATACTTCGAGAAGCTCATTGGGTACTGTCCATTCATTTGGCCCTGCTTGCCATACCTGACTGCAGCCCGACTGTCTGCAACTTTCCAGGAGGATCGCGGGATACACAAAATCATATTCCGCCTCGTCCTGTGTTATCATCACCCGTCCGCCAGAGATCGTAGCCTGTTTCTGCCTTGCCGACGCTCCCGGAGAACTCTTCGTCATCTTCGACTCCCATCCTCGCCCTGGAAAACACCCGAACGGAGCAGCCTTTATCTTCAAAAATTCGGCGAGATCTACAGCCGAGTACCTCACCGATCTCCTCCGTTATGACGAGCGCCTTCTATCCGACAGTACAATCCAATGGCAAGCGCAGCTCCTGGCCCATTGTTCGGGGGATATCTTCATTGCGCGCCGTCACGGCTTTACATCTTCCCAATGGGCGGAGCTCGCGCTTGATGCGAGCCTGGAGCTGCTCAGGTTGCAGTCGCATGTGCGTTCCCTCGAGAACGACAACGAGAATCTTTCTTCAGACAAGCAGCGGCTCAGGGTCGAGGTCGAGGATCTGGAAGATCAGTTGCTCGAGCTCGATGACGAGTTTGAGCGATTGAAAGCCAGGTACGAACAACTAAGCAAGTCCTATCAACATAACACGAGCAGCCCGAGCTCGTCGACAGCGCGACGACTGGTGCCTCGAAGCCCGTTGGGTACTCCTTCAGCCACGATCGGCACTTCTGCTCGCAACACTCCATCCAGTCGGCATCCAGCGGCGCAAGACAAGCAAAAACATCAATCGGATCTGGGAACCGAGTCGACCGCCGCCCTCGCCATTGAAATGCAACTGGCGTTTGATGAGGAGAACCGGCGGCTCGAGCGGGAGCGGAAGCATCTCAAGGACATCCAGCCGGAATTCTTTGACTGTAATATCTGTTTTGAACGCCATCAAGACGATTTTCTCGCCCGGGTTGTGCCATGCGGCCATTCGTATTGTCGACCATGTCTCAGAGCCTACGCTGTCTCCAAGATCATGGATCATCGCTTTCCCATCATCTGTCCCAGTTGCGTGGCGGACAGGGATCGCCCTGAACACGGAGGTGAGGGTAATTGAACGTCGCGCCTACTTTCATCGACTGACAGGAAGTGGGTAGAATTGGACGACTTCGCGATCCAGCAACTTGGTCTCGACGAAAAGCAGTACCAAATTTTCAACGAGATGCAAATGGATCGTTTCTCCACCATCATCCACTGCCGCAAGTATGTCCCCCCGTCATAGATGTACGGGTGCGACACTAACTTATCTCTGTTCACCGAGGTGCTTGAACACTATTTTCGTCGACAAGAAGGAGTATCAGGAGTCTGAAGCAATCGTCTGTCCCCTTCGCGGCTGTGGTTACGCCTGGTGTAAGTTGTGCTCGCGAGCCATCGAGATTGGAGGTCCGAAGCATTCCTGTGACGGTTCCTCTGAGCTCAACCACTTGATGCGCCAACGCGGCTGGAAGCATTGTCCGGGTAAGTATCAACAGCGATCTCACCAGACTACTAGCATCGTGATGGAACTGATATGGCATCCACTACAGGATGTCAAACCCCCGCGGAGAAGATAGACGGCTGCAACCATATGACGGTGAGCATGTTTCTCTTAATATGCTGTGCATCCTCCAGCTTAGCGTTGACCGACTGTGAAAGTGTGCGTCGCCCGGCTGTAACGCGTCAGTCTTGCCTTCAACTTCTTGTCCGGACGAAAGATTCTAACAGATGTCTACCCTCTAGTCACTTCTGTTATCTTTGCGGCGACCTAATCGTGCGGTCCATGATGCGAAACGAAATCCAGAGCGCGCTGAGGAGACACTACAGACGGTGCACCCTGTTTTGATAGCGAGATCCACATTGCTCAGCTCGCGAAATCGAAATGAAGGATTATAGTATCTGTTTGAATAATGCACGATATTCGGACTTGTGCGACTGTGAAGTCGATTCAATCCGAACACCCGAAGTGGTAAGATGGAAACTTCATTCAATTTCACAATTACATGCTCGATACGAGGGATGAGTCAAGGATAAAGGACAATGACAGGCTGGAGCATTGCAGGATGATGCGACAGGCGAAATGGTTTTACGGGGCTCGACGTCTCAACCACGGAACAATGCGCCTCTAGGCTTGGAGAGCGAATCCGCGATCCCGAGGAACGTCTCGGCCAGCCGAACCTATGAGGCCACGTATTAGGTACCATTCCTAGGTTATAGAGAAAGAACGTGCTGTGCTTAAAGCTTCGTGGTATGCGGAAGGCACATGGTTCTGACCGTCTGCGGCACCTGGTGGAGCGCGTCCTTCGACTTCTTGAGCGATCCGCGCCATACGCTGGAGCACTCCAGAGTATGGACCGAAAGCCACCGCATGGAAGGAGAGCGGTTTTCTGAAAGAGGCTCGTTCAGCTACAAGTATTCATCCTTTCTCGTTGTCAGGCTTTGCTCACCCAAGAGTGATGGAACGGCGGCAGACATTCCTTATGGCCTGATCTGGACTGCTGCATTCACCGTCTGAGAGGAATATTATGACGGGGGCACTGCGACACTGCATGAGTGGAGGCATTTCTCTGGGTGGACCTGACCTTACCGTTCCGTACTCCAATATTCCTCCATGCACTCTTGAGCTGTCTGGATTGCAAGCGAGAAATTGGTTCCTCTACTTGGGCGATACCCTAGGACAGTATTCAAGAGCTCGGCTGGAGAGCTGCTTGAGTCGTTTGACACTGCCATAGCAGCACGATCGTCAAATAAGATAACAGTGTAGGCATCTCTTCGCCTAGCCTCTCTGTCCATGGTAAGGGGATGACGCCGCGCGTCCCAAAAGCATTGAAGAGAGGAAAATACTGCCCCTAACCGATTGTTATGTGTTCGTCTGATAGTATGGGCGGTGGGTGTGTCCTCCAGCGGCAAACGATCATTCCTCTTCATAGACGACGACCTGTAGCACTTGTTAGCCTAAAATCGTATGTAATCAACCTTAGAATCTAACCGGTCTACGACGAATATGCTGCAAAGGATAGGATGCACGCAAGTTAGTGAAAGAGGTGTACCAGTTGAAGTTCAATAGGCAAACGCACACATGGAAGGCCGGCCCCGAGATCACGGGGTTTGGGCACGCAAACTCGTGGCCTTGGGTCGAGATATATCCCATGTTACCAGCCTGAGAAAGGTCTTGGGATGGTAGTGCTTGACGTGGCGCATGGAAGATCGGAAGGACACAGTATGATGGTTGCGAATCACTGGCATGTTCAGGCCCTAGACATGGATCAATCATAAATTCAAGGAAACATCATGAACCTTAGGGTGATTATGGATTCATGCCTACCATTGCACATGCTATCGCTGAAAGCCACTGAGTGAGGTCATTCAAATGTTACTCTTGAAGGTGACATACCATTTGGCAAAATTGACTTGATCTTCTTGGGAATACGGGTCTATGCGAGCCATGAGTGAATGAACGATGAAAGTCAAGGCCGAACCAAATGGTTGTGAAACACGCCATACCCTTAAAACCTACAAATTGGATAGAATCGAGTCAGCACAACTCATTGCAAAAAAGGCCGGGCTCCGACATACCTGTGCGCCTCCAATGTAGGGCGTGCGTAACCCAATCCTTCGCTCTGTTGGGTTCCGGCTCCATGGCTGTGGCAAGGTGTTCATAATCAGGGCCACCACAAGTACCATCTCCAGAGCGGCACCAGTCGACATGGACATGGCGGCCCAAGGAGCGGCAGTACAATGAACAGAGCATAGGGGCTCCGTCATCATTAGATCCAAACTTGCGGCCGCTGACCTCCAGAACGGTACCGTCCGGACCATCGATAGCCCATCGGGTTTTCGACATAGAACCGTGGCGAGTGTCATGTTCTTTCTGTGTGTGTCCTATAGCGCTCTCAGGACTTATAGAGTAACGAGAAGAGAAGTTTACACCACAGTACCGAGTGGCAGCGTGCAAAAGTAACCGCAGTCTGGACATCTAATACAGAATGAGCAACGCACTACCAACTGGATAATGCGTGTGTCCCCACCTTTCCTCACAAAAATGGAATGGTTTCGGGCTAAGGTCATGCGTGTGATCGCCGCGGTGGTTGGTCTCTCCAGGAGGAACGACAACTGCACACTGAAGCCGTCGCGACTCTGGGACCAAGATCACTAAAGGATGCGACATTCTCCAATAACCAGGTTTGATGTTTACCTTGCGAATACTGCACATTTTGATCAGCTACTATACTCACAAATGGCCACAGCAGATACTCACCTTGGTGTATTGAAAACTCTCATGTTTCCCACTGAACGTGGCCTCAACAGATTGGGGAGCAATCTCAATGTGGCAGATTCCAGACGCCTTGCATAGAGCAGTACATGGGTGTTCTTCCCTACAAAGCATATAATGAGGGCAGTGACTGAGGGACAATTGCGTTGATTACAATCACGTACCCACACAAGTGAACAGCGTTGGAATTCAAGCCATGAAAATGGTCACGTTCTGAACAGAGGCGTTTGCACAGCTGACAAGTGATTGGACACTGCACAGTCTCGCAGCAGTGCTCATCATGGCGAATGTCACTGTGTGACACCAATTGGGACCGCAATGCGACAACTGAAGAGTTGAGAAACAGCATACCTCGGAATATGGCACCGTCTAGTGCATGAGAAGAAACTTCCATCATGGAGCTGCACGCGGGAGAGACTGCATGGCTGAAGGACATGAATGTCAGTGAGCGCATTTCTCCCTTTGAACACAGTTCATGTACTGACCAGGCCGCATTCATGGATCGTTGCTGAACAAAAATGTTCCCCCTCATGATCTACCGGCTACGAATAGCCATTTATGGCATAAACATCTAGGTCAAACCACTGTAGACAGATACGACGAACCTTTATGCATGCTTCTTGACACCCTTTCTTCCCATTGAGCTTGCAGAGCTGACCACACAAGTGTGCTGTCACATCACACCTACAAGTAAACGATGATAATGAGAAAATAATTAATCAATTCGAAGAACGGCACATAGTAAGATGGCTTACAGATGCGTTCCGGGATGACCAGCCCTGTGATGAACATTAAGTATGGTGTATCACCACAACCGTGATGATGGGAAAGACAGGACTTACGCAAGACCACAAGGCTCGTAATCACCATGGCTTGCAGTGTCAAACGAGCAGTAGTGAACACAATGATGATCTGTCTGACAGGAGTGAAGGCCATCATGATGGTGATCAAGGATGCAGCCAAGATTGCAGGCCGCACACTGAGTTCCACACAGGTGGATAGACCCTTTCAGGTCAATAATGGTCTCGTCAAAAATCCGAAAGAGCTGCTGCACGTCCACATGCGTAGAACCAAGGTTTGCCGTGTTCGCATGAAGCCATGCACGGACGTGCCCAATGCGTGCATCCACACTCTGGTCAAGGAATGCTTGAAGACGATGTCTCCAATCTGCATCCAGATAGGAAAAGCGATCATGGAAACATTCCCAAGTTCGACAGAGATCCTCGAGTGCAGCACCTTGACTTGCAGGCTGACCTTGGGGACCAGCTTTACCCAAGTGAAAACGCACAACGCCATCAACGCCATCTTCCGCCTTGATGACTGCTGCAGTGTCGAAATTCTGTTTCATGTTCCTATTAGTTGTTTGGAATACGTCGCCACAAACAAACATACCGTAAGCGGCTCGAAGTCAGGTACCACTTCAGCAGCACCGAAAGCAAGAGCTTTAGGCAGCAAGGACAGAAGTAAGTGCGTGCGATGAGCTGCCATATTTTCTGCATGGTATATTAAAGTGAGTAATGAGTGCAATCGTGATTACGATCGTCAACTTACGCGACATTGCGCCCCAGTCATTTGCCTGTGGTGGCGCGTCTGCATCAGTAAGGACAAAAAATGATAAAATGGACGCCCCACCTTCAGCTTGGCCATCAGCATCTTCATTGTCTGCAAGAAAACAGCCCCCCCTTGATGCGTAACGGGTTGTTGGTCTAGTCTCTTCTTGATCATCTTGAAGAGGGTGTAGAACTGTTTAGACTCGATCACGGGCCACGGGATGATGTCCAGGCGGTTACGATGCAAGCGCGAAATGAAGTTCATGGCTTGCTCTGCTTCCACGATTTGTTGGAACTTGAGGTAGAACCTGGTTAAAATTGTGAGTTTTGATCAAATTGTGGAACGATGATACACCACTCTTTGGTAATGTCATCCTTGTCGGAGTCCACAACATCCTACAAGTAATCAATGACGATGAGCATTGCGCCCTAAACGGGGGCGCCACGCTCCTCACTCACTTTGATGACAATGGCGAGAGTCGACTGGAACAGCATCGGGTTGGTTTCAGGGTCCAGGACAGATGCAGAGGACTGGAAAGACTGAAAAAGTCCTGTGATATCACGAGAGAGTGCAAAGTTGTTACGGAAGAGAACCTGCGGGAGGATATGAGCCCACGGTAGTATCCGGAACCTGCGGTAAACCCACTAGATTCGAGATTGCTGTGTTGAAAAGGACAAGAAGAGTGTCTTCCTGGGCTGAACGTTCTATGCTGTGAACGCCTATATATCGGTAAAAAAAAGCCGCAAAATCACTATCGGAGAGGACAATGGTCACCAGGTAGGACACACCTTCGAAGTCGAGCACGACAATGAGCACGTCATTCATTGGGGTCACGGACATCCACACGCCTTCAGTTGTGCGCATAGCGGACCCGGCGAACGATGTGTCAACGAGATGGTTGAGCGCAAAGCTCTTGCCTACGGATTGCTCTCCTGTGCCAAAATGAAAATCTGGACCAGGCTCATCATGCTCGAGAGACTTACCCATGGAGGAAACAACCTTGACGGGCTGTTTAGGCGCGAACCCTTAGGATACATAAGGTGGACCAGTGCAAGAGCCAACAGGACTTACCTTAGTAGCCATGTAGGAGCGGAAAAGCGACTCATACCACCCGAATGAAATGTTATCGATGATCTTTGGCACGTCGGCACCGAGCAAGGATCGTTCAAGGTCTGCGGACCACACCCCATCCTTGAGCGGCACAAACCGGTTGTCTCTTGTGACAGCAATGTGGATCGGAATTAGGCAGAGAAGTTCGACGAGCCATTCACCAGCGCAGAAAGCAGATGGAACAATGAGACCCTCCGTGAGGAAACGAGCATGATCTAGAGCCAAGACGCGGATGTTCTTCAGTTCGTCACCTGTAGGCTTTCGAGTGATACGCTCGAAATCGTCGATCAGAGCCGAGAAGTGTCGTGCGAATGGTGCCGGATCGACGTTCGAGACAAAAGCAAGGGCGCGCTGCTCGCGGAGAGCGGAAACGACCGTCTCCCGGCGCACTGCAGGTACGACCGGGAACCGTGTCCAGACCTCTGCGTGACAGTCGACGATAGAGTTGTGTTGAGTTGCCTGCTCCTTGCGATTTGCTACAGGACTTCCCTTCCTCTTGAAGCTAAACTCCGTGACGCGGCTGGTGATTGCGAACTTGAGAGATCGCACAGCGTTGGCGGCAAGATCGAGGCCAAGCAGGTACACGTTGGTATTGGTTAGGAGCGACGTCACGACACAGCTGCCCACAAATGTCTTGGGTATTTCAATCTTGATGCCTTCCGACGATCCGAAGCTGGACCAGTGATAAGCGGAGAGTGTAGCGCTAGCAAGCTCGTCTTCTGGCTCCTCAACGACGAGCAAACACGAGCCATCAGGAGTCGAGTGTAGTGAAACCGGTTTCTTCTGAAATAGAAGAGATGCAGGACTTTTTTGAAGACATGAGTACCGCTGACGCATGCTGCTGGGACTACAAGGAAACTCACCGGAATCGTTGGGTAACAAATGAGTATACCCGTGCGCGAGAATTGTTGTCAACAAACACCATCTCCTCGCTATTCACGAACTCCATATGGGTGATTGTCACAGCAGTATCATACCAGGAATTCAGGACTATCGTTGATCCCGTCCCTTGCAACGATGCGTAGGACTCGTCGAACATGAACGTATGGAGTTCGAGGCGAGCTTCAGGCTATCTCTCCAAACATCAGCATGCTAATTTAAGCGAATGAATCGCGACTCACGTCTGCACTGGACATGCCGCATACAGCCAGAGTGCGCTTGGTCTCGTCATATGCGAGGAGTAGATTCTCGCCGACCTTGTCGCGCTTGAATTGCTTCGCAGGATGTTTGTTGAGTGCGGAGGAGATATGGGTCATCAATGACACGTAAACCTTCGCCTCACCAGTGCCCTCCCGCGTTACCAGAATACAACGAGATTTGGGCAGCAGGTGAAGATAGCTGATTACGTTCAGTGGATGCTACAAGGTGGAAACGCTTCAAACACTTACACAAGTGTTACATCCACGGGCAAACTGAATGTCGATGCTGAACGCAAATCCACCTGAGGAGCCGGTACGTAATTATCGTCCTCGTGCACACGATGTGCGTCCTCCTCCTTGAGTTCGATCGGGTGAATCGTATACCGTACTTGAGGTGCTGTGCAGGTTTCCTCGACCTTGACGATTTTGTACTCTCTGGCGCTGCCTCCGTAGTGTCCTGAACGGCGCGTCAGGAATAGTCTGAGACAGTCTCCAGTTGACAAACCACTAACCATACGGTATGGTCCTTGTTTCGAATTGCTTGATTGTGATTGTATTCCTACAACGTCACAGGTAAATAACAGACGACTTTGTTCGTGCGGGTACTCACTGGGATGAGTCGCGCTGCAGGTGCATGTTGAGCGTGCGCAGTATATCGAGACGCAAGCTCTCCAGTTGGCGGTTCTCCTCTCTCCTTGTACGGTGCCGGATTCGTTCAGAGCAGGTATCCCGTTGTAATTTCCGTATTTTGTCAGAAAGTTCCTTTCCCTGCCTCTTCACAACAGCGCGGAAGTACTTGAGAGCGTGTTCAATGGCATCAGCAGCAGCATGGGACAGCTGAGCGTGAAGGTTGGCGATCAGAGGCAGACGTGCGAAGAAATCTTCATCGCTAATGTCGATAGCATTCGGAGGAATGTCGACGGTTTGAGGAGAGGGGGCCGAGTCCGAACCTGTGATCCAACCGGTGATCTTTGACAGGAACTGGAGACCGCCGCGAGTCCGGAGTTTTCCCGAAAACCCCGCCTCGAGAGTTGTCGCAATTAGTTCATCCATTTCTTTCGCATCCAGTTCCAGACCTGAGCCCAGGATGTAGTCAAGAGTCAGCATACGGCCCTTCAGGGTTTTGTACTTGTCCGTGGCCACCGCCCTAAGCCGCGAATGCTCATGCGTCTCCTGAATCATTGATGCCGCCTCCGGGAACATCGAACAAATATCGCGAACGCAATCTGGACGAAACCAGAATCAAGTCCGTTCAGAGAAGGAATAAAGAATTGGAATTCATCATACCATCTTCTGCGAGCACTGCCTTCGCTGGCGCCTGACTGCCGTCGGTCGTTTGAGTATTCTCCTGGTCCAGCGATCTTGTGCAAGATTTAATAAACTGCACCACTGAGCGGAAGCGTAACATACGGGAATCGCAGTAGGACCCTCGCCATCAGGGCTTCCTCCAGCTTGCTTGAAAGGCGGCCAGCTTCAGCGTCGATGCGCGAGACGCAATCATCCAACTCCTGCGTCAAAGTTTGCTGACACAACTGCTTGACCTCTTGGGCATCCTTCCTATACTTGCGAATGGCACCTCTAGCTTCATGTCGAAGCCCGAGCTCGACCAAAAGATCGATTGCATCTGCAGAGAGGTCCTCGTGCAAACGAATAGCAGAGGAATGCCTGTGTCGTCCTCGTCAGCCGAGCAGTTTTTGAGAGGGGAGGGGAGAAGAACTTACAACAAATTTTTGATCCTGGCTTCGGACTGAGTCTCGGTGACAGGGCGCAAGCTTCGCTCTTCCGGGATGTATTGGGCAGTGACGAAGCCCTGGTGTGTTTGCCCTCTCACAAGGCGAGGGTATGTGGCACCTGCGTCCACAACATTCGCCGCTCCGATGCTAGATAGTAGAGGTGTCCTCAGCTGTGAAGAGATCAGTCGGATTATTTGTAAGTTCACAAAAGCGAAAAGGCTCGCCTTAAATCCTGGCTGGGCTGTGACACCTTCCTCTTGCTCGTTCGTCTTTGACACCTCAAAGGCAAAAAGACGATCACTATCTCCATCGTCAACGAGGTCTTGATCACAGTCGAGGCCTTGGCCTCGCCAAACCATTGCCTTTGCATGCTCGTCGGACAACAAGCACACAACCTGATCGGTTATCTTGGTAAGGTACCTGAATGCGGGTACAAACGTTAGTCTGACGACAAGAAGAAAAGTAAATAATCATGCCTCATGAAGGTGACCCTGTTCTTGGAGACCGACGAAGGGCA
Source organism: Ganoderma sp. BRIUMSc (assembly GCA_008694245.1). Taxonomy (NCBI): domain Eukaryota; kingdom Fungi; phylum Basidiomycota; class Agaricomycetes; order Polyporales; family Polyporaceae; genus Ganoderma; species Ganoderma sp. BRIUMSc. The sequence goes on from VJXU01000097.1 coordinate 22,302, forward strand.
ATTGTCGTTCCATGTAGCGTCCTCCGGCCAGTATATAACGTACATGACCTCGCCCGGCTCTCGGAGCAGGATATACATTCCTGAGCTCAAATACGGTTGCGTAAGACCAGGAGAGTCCGTCAACCGGAGCATGTAGTGAGCCCTAGTGATGGTTGAGCAACAGGAATGGTGGGTGTCAACTTCGACCACGTACGTGTTTGTGCTGACAACCTTCTTGTGAAGGAGGAACTCGACGATAGCAGACTTGCTCCCATACAACCCAAGGGGTTTCACCCGTACGCCATCGAGGATGGAGAAGTCTACCTTCGTAATCGAGGTGTAAGCCCCAGGGCAGAGTTCGTTTATGAGGTGCCCCAAAGAATCTTGCTTGATGATGATTTTGTCGACTGTTTAACGAACAATTCAGAGTAACGCTTCACACTGAGGGGACGGATAGCCTCACCTAACCCGCCGCTACCCTTGTCGTGGACGAGATCCAAAACACGATAGAGGCCAGGAATAGAATCAACAAGGTCTGGTGGGACAGAGCTCTCCGTTCCTGATGGAGAGAATGAGTTGTTTATATGCAATGCCAGAACCTTGGGGACGGATGTACTGACTGTTCATGTCACTAGTCTGGACAAGCGACTGCCCTTGGGTCTCTCTAGGCGACAATTGGCCGTTGACTGGCACAGTCTCGACCTACAGTAGTGCGTCTTTGTTAGAATTGTATACCAATATTAGGCGAGGAGTTTATACCATCTGGACTTCACTTCCATGAGCTTCAAGCCCCACCTGCGGGCGCTGCGACGATTTTTCGTCAACGTCGATCGCCATATCTGAAATGTTTTATCTGTTAGAAAATCAAAGAGGCTGGTACGACGCTGCCACTAACCGACATCATCACCGCCATGGCTGGAGAGTGCGTCGTAGAACTGTATGTCTTCCGTATCAGAAACGGACATGCTTACAGACGGTGAAGAGATCGGTGGAGAGCAGGTTCAAATTCTCAGGAGGATATATAGGTAGGGTGCTTACCGCAGCACAGGAAACCGGAAAGGGTGACGGGTGAAATCGACAGGCGAGAGGATTCGAATTTGATGTCCACGGGAACTGTTTCGGGCCGCCGGCTTTGCCTGCGTCCTAGGCCGCGACGATGCGGTGGGTAAGAACAAAGAACGCACGCGGTTGTGCAATGACGGGCCATGCTCAACCTGTCCGAGAGGAGAGGAAACACATCTACTACAGTGTGTATATGCCACACACGCGCACGGGCGCCTTTATTCACATCCTCACGGTTAACCTGCACTCCGGTGCCTGATTTCCATCCATCCATCCTTCCTTCTGTAATTCTCGGGCATGTTTTCCTCTGATACTCCTAGGAAGCTAAGCAACAGTAAATGAAAATACATCAGCGACGTCGAACTCACTGCTGCTTCACTGGCCGCTCCCATCTTCCTTGAACGAGTCCATCATGATGATCTTCAAGTTTCTTCTCAATGCTTTCCAACGGATTGGCCGAAAGGCATATCTGTTTTTAAGTCTGGCCTGGGGCACGAACGCTAGGTGCGTACCGTGGGTTCACTCACAGTGAAGCGTTCAATTTATGGACTAACAGGGTCTTCGTTGAGATGGATGGCCCAGCTGTTCAGTGCAATATGCTATACTTCATTCACCTATGGCTTCGATATCACAACAAAGGTTTGCGCTCGATGGTATACAATCGCTGGCGGGGAACGCTACATCATCGTTGTGGGGTCGTGTCAGAGAGCGAGAGGGCTTTACAAGAGTATCGTTACAAGGCGGGGCGCCAGCCCAACGCTGGGTCGTTCATCGAATTCTACACGTTTTGATGTCTTCACCGGTCCGACACCCGGAAAGAGACCTGTCCGTGGATGACCTTAGACGGTGAGGCCCGCAACAGCCTCAGCCGCCTCGTCAATACCAGACTCCACGAGCTTCGTAATCTGCGCAGTAGATGTGAGCCGCAGGATGTCGGTGAGCAAGTAATCGTGCATGCCCACCTTGCCGATGGCGATCGTCTTGCCCTCGTCTCGAAGCGTAAAACGGCCCAGCTGAGGGTAGTCCGCGAAGCGCTCTACACAGACGGGTTGCGCGGTCTCGACGAGCGCGACGATCTTCTGGCCCCTCTTTGCAAACTGTGGCGGCTTCTTCGACTTGCGGCCAGTCGCCTTGTCGAAGTAGTGGAGCAGTGACTAGGGCATTCAGATGATAATGATAAGAAACCGCACCGCTCTAGCACCCGTGGGCAAGACGGTACGTACCACAAGGTTAACCTCCTCCGCGAGAGTGTGACAGTGCATTACTGCCGAGTAGCCAGCACAAATGATGTTCTTGTGGTCCAAGATAGCGAGCTGGGCCTCGAACTGCCGTACGGCGTGAACGGGGCTCGCCGGGCTGGTGAGCACGAAGCCGGGGCTGATGTCCTCATCGTCAACACCGCGTAGGCGGATCCGGACGTTGTCGCCACAGAGCGCGTTGTTAATCTCATCCTCCATCTCGTTGTAAATCGCGGCAACCTCGACGATGTTCTTGTTTGGCATCAGCTGCAGTGTATCGCCCTTGCGCATGTGGCCGGACTCGATCTTGCCGACGATGATCGTACCCATGTCCTTGTATTTCTCGGAGACGGGCATCATCAGCGGCGCTCCTATCTTGCGGTCCACCATTGGCATTTTGTCGAGATGCTCGAGCAGAGAGGGGCCGCTGCGCAGATGACAGGTCAACGAAGATTTTTAGGAAATTAGGGGCGAATGGTGCACATACTCCCACCAAGGCGCGACGTCCTTCGAGACTCGGTCCTTCAGGTTGACGCCAGTGTATGCAGAGACAGGGATGAAGGTGACATCCGTCTTAACATTGAAACCGGCGGCCTTAATGAAGGGCGTAAGCTTATCCTTGATCTCGTCGTACCTCGCCTTCCGCCATTCCACTGTCGGCTCGTCCATCTTGTTGATCACGCACACTACCTTCGAAACGCCAGCGGTCTTGACCAACATGATGTGCTCCCGTGTCTGCCCGCCCTTTTCGAACCCAGTCTCGAACTCGCCCTTGCGAGCGGAGATAACCAGGATCGCGACGTCTGCCTGTGCGGCACCAGAGATCATGGATGGAACAAATGTCTTATGACCGGGTGCGTCGAGGATCGTGTATCGCCGCGAGCTGGTTTCGAAGTACGCGCGCCCAACCTCGACGGTCTTCCCCTTCGCGCGCTCCTGCGGGGTTGAGTCGAGTGCCCAAGACAGGTACCAGGAATCTCGGCCGGCCTCTTTGGCCTCGCGCTCGTACTTCTCCATCGTACGCTTGTCGACCATGCCGGACAAGAACAGGAGGTTCCCCCCCATCGTGCTCTTGCCCGCATCGACATGACCGATGAAGACGATGTTTAGGTGCTCCTTGACTAATCGGAGGGAGATCGTGCTCAGCAGACAAGCGATGGATGCATCGGTACCACCACTCACCGTTTCCATACAAGTCCTTCAACACATCATCGTCTACGGCATTGCGCACCTCGTGTGCGATCGCACTGGAATCTGTTTTAGCGCGCTCGAGGGTGAACGACTTGGAACCGGCGGCGTTGGAAGCGGACGCAGCAGGAGCAGGAGTGGCTTTCGCAGGTTCAGGAGCGGGAGCATCATCCTTGGCCGGGGCGCTAGCAGGAGGGGGTGCACTGGGAGCAGGGGTTGCAGACTTTGACCCGCCAATGTTCAGGGAAATGGTAGCAGGTGGAGATGGGGCAGCAGCAGGGGGAGGGGCAGGTTTAGGCCCACCAATGTTCAGCGAAATCGTTGGGGGAGGAGCAGGTGCTTCTGTCTGAGGAGGTCGCTCTATGGGCGGAGGAGGAGGTTGCGCAGGTTGTTGAGGCTGTTGAGGAGCACGAAACTGGCCAGGCACGAAACTAAAGGCGTTTGCGTTGAGCTTGCTCATGGCTACGGTGCGTATGGAACAATAGAGTGCGTCGGATGAACGAGAAGAGATGCGAAACTGAGAGGAATGAGTTGTCTAAGGTAGAGGAGGGTGTCCGGTGTGGACGATGGAGACAAGGACTGCTCGAGACTTTTCCTAGTCAAGTTTTCAGCCGCCTGCCGCTTCCGGCCCGATCAGAGTCACTCCCCCGATGCAGCAGCAGCACCTAGCAGCACTGGCTCGCCACCGCTCACCGTCTCAAGTACTTAACACCACTGCCTGTTCGTTTCGTAGGCCCAGTGAAGCACACATGTCATCAATGCCTGGAGGCCTGCTTAAGACTGACGGTGGAAAGCTGCCTTGAAGGCTGCCAGTGCCGTCAACTGAACGCAAAGGAGAACTACATTCCGACTTTCAGTATTCGACACGTTAAATGGCTGCAATAAAAATAAAAATACGGACGATGTGTATGTGCATAGCCAATCGCTCTACCAACTCTAGCAAAGGAGGTGAGACCGGAGAGGCGGAGGTCCCGCTGCCACGCTGGTGAGGAGCGCGAGGCCCGAGCGGGAGCAGCAAAGGCGCCGGATGTGATCATAGAGGGCCAGTGCCTGCCGACTCCGAGTTTCCCGAAGACCACACTCTACATCTCCCGCTCCTCCCATCTTGTCTCGCTGTCTCCGTTTCTCCATGGCCACCGAGCCATCCCACTATCTCGCAGTTCTGAAGGCCTCATATGACTACGAGCCACAAGCAGATGCGGCGGACGAGATAGCCATCAAGGGGGACCAGCTCCTCTTTCTCCTCGAGCGCACCGACAATGAGTACGATTCATCCCCTCATCCCCTCCTTCCAAAGCTTACGCCCTGAGTAGGTGGTGGAAGGTTCAAATCAAGTCCGATTCTCAAGAAGAGGAGGGCCCTTTGGGGCTGGTCCCCGCAGCCTACGTCGAACCGGTCAGTCACCCGGCATCGCCCCGGACTTCATCCCGCTCATCTTGTTGCTGCGCAGGCCGACCCCATACAAGTCGTGAAGGCCTTATACGACTATGATGCCACGCAACCCACGGAGCTTACAGTAAAGGAAGACGAGATTCTTCATGTCTATGGGAAGGACGACGAATGGTTGTTGGTGTCGAGCCCTGAGGAGGAGGGCAGAGTCGGGTATGTCCCAGGTAACTATGTTGAAGAGGTACGTATATTGTTATCATGCAGTCCTCATTGGATTCCGACGAGATTGGCGTACAGACGAGCGAGGAAGGGGAGGAGGCCACTACTGCCCCCGCAGCAACATCATTATCGTCAATCGTCGTCCCAGACTCGGTAAGTGCATGCGTCAAGACATTATTGCCAATGTATCTTTGCTTAAGTTGAACTAGCCACCCAAACCTACACGCCCACTCAGCACATATGTCGACCCTGCCGACCGAGTCGCCGCCGCATCCAACAAAGCGCAGGCTGACTCCATCCAGACATGGTCCGTCTCCGAAGTTGACGCTAAGGGCAAGAAGAAGAAGGGCACCCTCGGCGTCGGCAACGGTGCCATGTTCTTCGCAAGCGAGTCGGACAAGACACCAGTTCGCAAGTGGCAGACGGGCGACATTCAGAACGTTAAGCTTGAGAAGTCCAAGCACGTCCACATCGACGTTAGCGGGGCTGATGCCACGAGTCTCCACTTCCATGCCGGTTCGAAGGATACCGCAGAGGCCATCATGACCAAGCTCGACTCCTCTCGCGCCATTGCTGCAGAAGCTGCTGGTCCGTCCACGAACGGCATTGCTCCGAGCCCCCCGCCTGCGCCTACAGAGCCTATCGAGCGCCCGCGTAGCAGTGCTCAGAAGTCCGTGCATTTTGCGCAAGACGAACCGGACGTCATTCCACCTGCAGAGACATATGAGGAGGAGGAAGAGGAAGAAGAAGAAGAGGTCCAACCCGTTCACGCTGCCGCTGAGTCTGAGGACGGACCCACGGCCGTCGTGCTGTACGACTTCACCGCTGATGGTGACGATGAGTTGACCGTCGCTGAGGGCGAAACTCTGATTGTGCTGGAAAGGGATAGTGAAGAGTGGTGGAAATGCAGGAATGCGCATGGCGCGGAGGGAGTTGTCCCTGCGAGCTATGTCGAGGTAGGTCTCAATTCCAGACATCTACTTGTCATAAGCTCAGGGCGATTTGTAGTTGGTTGGTGGCGCTGCTGCCCTACCTCCTGGTCCATCCGCCTCTTCCCGAGCTGCTGAAGAGGCCGCTGCTGCCGCCGCCGCCGCGGCGGTGGCAGAGAGAGTCGCACAGGAAGCAGCTGAACGCGAAGAGGAGGAGGAAGAGGAACGTCGTGCATCTTTGGAACGCGAGCGTGCAGAGAAGGAGCGCAAGAAGCAGGAGGCCGAGCAACGAGCGAAAGCTGCCGCTGCTGCGGCTGAGGCGGACAGGAAGCGCCGTGAACGGGAGCGGGAGAAACAGAGGGAGAAAGAGCAAGCAGTAGCGGAGGAGGAGGCGAAGCGGCTCAAACAAGAGGCCGCAGCTGCGGAACGAAAGAAGAGCATGGACAAACCCCGGCAGTCGGGCGAGAAAGGACGTAAGTCGCCCGTCATTTGTTCTGTGTCGACGGTCGTGTGTTGAGTGTTGGTAGGAGGACCCCCTCCTGAGACGTTGCGCGAGTGGCGTGACCGAACGGGTCAGTTCCGAGTCGATGCTGCCTTCCTCGGCTTCGCGAATGGCAAGCTCAGGCTGCACAAGGTCAATGGCGTTGTCATCGAGGTGCCTGCGGAGAAGATGTCGGAAGACGACTTGCGCTACGTTCAAAAGATCACCAAACAGAAGAACGGGTCATCTTCACATCGCAGGTCCGATGACGATGACGAGCCGTTGGAGTTGCGCAGGCGTTCGCTCGTGCCTGAAGCAGCTACCCGATCAAGTTCGTCTCCCCGAGCTGCTCAACAACCGAAGAAGGGGCCTACAATTGACTGGTTCGAGTTTTTCCTCAACGCTGGATGCGATGTGGATGACTGCACAAGATATGCCGATGCATTCGAGAGAGACAAGATGGACGAAGCCGTTCTTCCCGACATCACGGAAGCGACTATGCGCCTTCTGGGTCTTCGTGAAGGTGACATCATTCGTGTCAAGAAGGCGATAGAGCAGCGAAAACCGAAGACCGACATGAGAGAGGAGCAGCTGAAGAAGGACGAGGAACTTGCCAGGCAGCTTCAAGCCGAAGAAAACTCGAATCTTAAGCCTAGAAGCCCGGCTCCGAACCTCTTCGCCAGTTCCAACGGAGAGCTCAAGAATATGCGTCGTGGTCGTCCACAGGCAACCAAGAGCGTGCCAACGAGCGTGGATTTGCAGTCCATTTCGACTGCCTCAGATCAGATTCAGCGTTCGTCGTCGCCGTTGGTCGCAAGCCCGGACAGTGTCCAACCACCGAGTTCAAGTCCCGCCGCAGCCAAGTCTAGTACTGCTGCGCCAGTCGTCAGCGGATTTGATGACGATGCTTGGACTAACCGACCAAGCTCGACGAAACCAGTCGCTCCTACTCCACCACCAGCTCCGGTTCGTGCTCCTTCTGCCCCTCCAGCTCCCCCTCCCCCTCCGGCCCCTCCTGTTGCCCAACCCGCCGCTGCCCCACCCATGCCAGCGGTTCAGGTCAGTCCCCCTCCAGTGCGCGCAGCTTCCGTTGCATCTGGGGCCCCTGTGCAACAGCAGGAGGTGCCGGCGAAATCGGCGGACAACGACATCTTCAACCAGCTCGCGCGGATCGCCGCGATCCGTGTCAGCAGCCCAGCTGCGCCCGCACCCCAGCCTGCTGTCCCTCTCGCACCTCAGCGTACACAGTCAGCATCGCTCTCCCCTCCTGCTGGCTTCCAGCAGGGTATGGGTATGGGAAATTCGCCAGTCTCGATGGGTCATGCTCTCCAAGCTCAGCAGACGGGCATGCTGTCGTCTCCGTCTCCAGTGAACATCAACGGCCCGCGCGGGCCGTTTGCACCAGTCCCCGCCAACCAGGCGTTGCTCCAGCCCCTCGTTCCAACCACCACAGGCTTCAACGGATTTGTGTCGACTCGCCCCGGAACCTCGCCGTCAGCGTTCCAGCCTGGTCCCTCACCACAGCCGTCCATGGTTCCCCAGCAGACCGGTTTCCAGCCATCGATGTTACCGCAGCAGACAGGCTTCCAGCCACAACTTTCGATGATGTCACAGCCAACCGGATTGCCAAATGGCGGCTATGGGGGCATGGGGAGTGGAATACAGCCATTCCAGCCTTCGCCTACTTTTAATGCGATGCAGCCTCGTGAGTCTCATGGTCTCGTTGAAATGCCGCCACGAACCCTGATCGTTTCTTTTAGAACCTACAGGATTCAATCCGATACAAACGAGTAGGCACCATCTCTCACAGGTATGATACGAGCACAAACTGATTACCACTCAGATCCCACTGGCTTCAACCCCGGCATGAACACTGGTTTCGGCTCGCCGTTCGCGAACCCCGCGCCTCCACCGCCAGTGCCACCGGTGCCATCGCAGCCCCCTGTGAACACCAACCCTGCAAACATATTTGCACAGATGAAGAGTGGCACGTTTGCTCAAGACGACTCTGCGCCACAAGGCGCGGGTAAGTACGATGCCCTTCGTCCCAATCGTGAGTTTTCATCCCCCTGTTCCCCGCGATATGCACTAAATCCAGTATCATCCAGCCATGCCACTCACTGCGCAGGCGACGGGCTGGGGAGGGTTTGGGAACGTGAACGGGTTCCAGAGCGGCTACGGATACCAGCACTAGTTATCTACTCTCGACGTTAGTATCTATGGCGGACACTACATTACGCGCTGGTTTAACATCTTTGTTTCTCTTGGTCGTTCTCCCACCTCTAAGTTCACTGGAAATATTGCAATAATATACCCGAAGGAGATGGCATTATACAACGTCCGGAGTAATAAGATACGATGCGATTGTACGAGGTTATGAACGCTCTACGATGCCTTGGATATAACCCACGCGCAAGAAGTAATCTCGAAGGCCCTCGCGAATCTCTGGCGCCATTTCTCTTGAAAGAAGCTCAGTCGCCAGCGGGTAAATGGCAGGAAGGTATCTTGTGAACTGTTGAAACAAATGAGATAAGCAACTTCCGCGCCCGTAAAGGAGAGCACATACCGCTTTGTCATCGAACTTGATGAATCCTTGGAGGATTTCGGCGATGACTGGCGTCCAGGCTGCGATATTTTTGGCTTGCGAATCGAGACGCAGCTTGTTGAAGTCTTGAAGAACACCCAAACCCAACCTGCGCGGATTCGGAATAAATAGTGGAGGGAAAGAAGACAAACGTCCCGACTTACGGCATGAGACGTTCAGCCACTTGTGGTCGTGCTGTTTGGTGCTCAGGGCGAGGGTCGTAGTACATTCGCAGCAGCACATGCACTAATGTGGAGGCGCTGCTCGACTCTTGTTTCAACAGGTTCGGTAGGTGCTTCATGAAGCCTGCATGGAGACTATGAGAGAACAATCACGATGATCATAAGACGAAGGTACTAACCAACTTTCCAGAGCCCGGTCCGAAGTTCTTTGTCATCATTGAACATTCGCGCAAACTGGTAACTATGGTCCAGAACGCCCATCAGGCGAAGCAAGTGTTCAGGCGGGATGGTGTTGTAGACCTCATCGTTGCGGAGCAGGTCGTTTGTTGTCTCGATAAGGAGCAGTTGCAGGACACACTTGACGATGATCTGCCGGAAGATACGACGTCGTTCATTTAGCGATATCCTCACGTCTGCCTTCGGGTTCTCGCTGTTTGGAGACAGCGGCGCCGGAACCATAGCTTGCTCGTTCGAGTCTGTGCGATTGGCGTAAGACAGTTGGATGGGAAACAAAATATAGTTGATGTACCTGGTGACTCTTGCAAGTCAGACGAGTTGCCGTCAATCTCGATACGAAGGTTCTCGTCGAAGAGCTGATGAGGAGTCGTCGTCCTGAACAGCTTGACAAACGTCAGCGCTATCCGTTCCCAACGAGCTGCACTGAGCTTCTTGACGTTGCTCTCAAGCAGCTGCTGCAGACATGATGTTCCTATTCGTGCCAGCGTATCGTTCTCTGCGCGATGGGATAAGCTTTGGCCCCACAACGTTGCTCAGTTAACACACCTTGACAAATGCAGACGCAAAGCAGGTCGAGCAAGCCGTCAAGGAATCGTTCCAACGTCTCGAAATAGAACGTGTAGAGGTCGATCAGGTTGCGTAATGCCTGGATCATCGTCGTCGAGAGCCACACGCTCATATCCTCCTGAGTATTGAAGCGCGACATATCTTGACTCGACTTGAGCACCGCGAAGATCGGGAACAGTAGTTCTTGGCAAACTGTGTCCCAGAACTCGACTGGATAGGTCGAACCATACGTCTTCAGTGTGCTGAACAGGGAGTCGAGGGCTCTATGCTGGAAGTAAGTAGCCGTTAGGAACCGAAGAAAATCAAAGAGCACATACAATCGCCGCACTTCCAAATCTTCGCCGTTCATGATAACGTCGTAAAAGCCAAAGAGCACTGGGAACCAGTACTTGATCATCGGGTCATCCGTCGATGTGTGGCTCGGGTCCTTGAAGTTACAGTCGGGCGACTCCAGCATGGTTGGGATGAGCCCACGAAGCATGGCGATCGCCAGAAGGCTGATCTTCTGGTACTTGCTGACTTTGCAGAAGTCAGTGATGCATACCGTCAGATCCGCAAACGAGCCATGTCGGACGACGGAGGGGAAGTGTTCCTTGTTCAGCCGCGTTACGATCTCAAACGCTGAGTTCGCAATACGCTCTGTCGCTGCCTTGGATGCAGCGGAGAACACGGCAAACATCGTCCGCCAACCGGACCGCAGGTTGTGTACTCGGGCTTGAATCATTTGTTGCAAGCATTGCAGCACCTGATTTTATGTAAATAACATTCTGACCACGCAGAAGTAGCAGGCATACCATGTCGCGAATGTCTGGATTTGAGTTGTGGATCATGGCGTACTCAAATGGCCGCAAGAAGTCCTTCTGGAACTTGAAGTGAGGCAACTCCTCCTTTTCCAGGAAGCGCATCGCCAATTGACGCAGTGCATCAAGTGCGAAGAAGCCGACATGGGGGTTCTTGTGACAACAAACTTGGTTGAAGTGCTCGCCAAGGATCTCCCACATGCCAGACCACTCCAAGCGGATACGGTTCATGTTGTAGTACGAGATCTCAACCAGCTTCTGCAAGCTGAACAATCGGGGGTGTTGCGAGATGCCGGATGACTGAATTTCCTCCCACGAGACATCGCACAGGGCGCGAACGAAGTCGACGATCGCCGTCTACAAGAGTACGTTAAGCACCAACGACGATACGTATTCAGTTGACAAACTCACTCCGGAAAGATAATGGCTAAGGGAAAAGACCATATCCGCGGCGACCGTGATATGCGTCGATCGACTCTCGTTAGCCAGCTCCTCTGTAGGTGGTTTGCGCACACGACTACGGGACGGTATACGGGTCAGAAAGCCAGGAAGAGATGCCAAGCAAAAAACAGTGTCTCACCCCTTCTTTCCCGCATCGGGAACCTCAACCCCACTGCTAATAAGCTGCATATGCTCCAGCTGGCTGACACAGGTGAGCACTTCCCGCCAGGACCCCTTCAGCTGGTTGCCTTCAGTGACCGCGACGTCGAGCAGGGTCTTGATCGCCTCCATGTTCTTCGTCTTCATCTCGCCCAAGTTGTTGAGGAACGTGAACTTCCCGAGGGTGCTGATGAACGCGTTCCGCTCTAGCTCGAGATCGAAGAAGCAGACGGCGTGGATGGCGGCCTTAAACCCATCCAGACAGAGTACGACGATCTCAAGGTCGTCAGTGTCCTGCAAGGGACCGGAGAGACCCGCTAGGAAAGGTATCCAGGCTACCTCAAACATTGGACGGACATGGATGAAGTGCGAGGCGCTGAAGAACTGGTCGGTCCCCTTTGTGCTCTTCCGTTGCGACCGCATGAGTGTACGGAAGAGAGCCTATACGCCACTGTCAGTGAGACACCTCACATACTGGCAGGGGGCGGTACGTACTTCGGTCTTGTTCGCCATGTTGTTCGACTGCAGCATATACTGCTCTTTCTGCAGATCTCGACCGACGGTAGCCAGCACGCCCGCGATACCAGGACCCGGTGTGATGACTGTGGGCGCCTCGATCTCGTCCTTCATGCGGATCTCGTTGTTCACAATATCGTCATAGATCGCGGTCAGGAAATCCTCAGGCAAGTCCTGGCCGTCATTGATACCACGGTTGTTTGCAATGAAGCCCTGCTTCGTCATCCGGACCTTGATTTGTCGGCTGTGAGCGTCCGTGTTGAGCATAATGGTTGAGAACGCCAGAACGTAAGGGGTATCTGTCCGGAAACGAGATAAACATCGGTAATCATTGGTGATGTAGAAATCATTCGTACCAGCATTGGCAAAGACAGTTGTAGGGTTGCCAGCGATGTAGCGTTCAGCGAACTTCAACATGAACCTGTCGATCTTCTGCGATTCACCAGGGAGACGGAAAGCTTGGAGGAACGACCGCAAGGCGTCGATGAAGGGCATGTTGCTCAAATCCAACATATCGACGAAGGCGTGCATGATCGCGATGTTCTCCTGCTCACTGAAGAGAAATGTCAAGACCGTTCACCTCGTCGAAATATGACAACAAAACCCTACCCCTCTCCAAGGTACTCTCCGATGGCTGCCTTCGCAAGTCCATCGGTGTCCAGCAGGAACCGTGCAATGTCCTTGGGGTCGTTGCTTGGAATAAAACCGGTCTCGAGGAAGAACTCGATGCCCTGCATAAAAGTCGAAACGATCAATTTCTGAAAGCGATGAGCACTCCACGACATACCCTCTTGGGCTTAAAATTGAACTTCTTGATACCCTCGAGCAGCGTCGTCTTCTTCTGCTTCGCACTCTCGAACTTGGACGGGTCGTCTACAAGCTCCGGCGTCTGTCCCCGGCTCAGGTCCGCACCGCCCGGGGAGAGCCGGTCCGTCGGGAGATCCGGAGTCATCACATCCCGCGGGGTTGTGGCGAGACGCGACTCCTCCGTCATGGAGCGAGTGGTCGGATCCTGCGGGTGCTCTGGGGGCGACGAGCTCGCCGTGCCCCAGGCAACGAGCGACTTGAGGACGGAGACGAGGCACTCGAGGCCTTGCCGTCGGAGCTGCGCCTCCGAGTTGCCGATGGTGGTGGTGTCGACATTGCCTGGCACTGACAGCGCTGCGGTGCTGAACGACGGCGGTACCTGTGTCCCGTGTTGGTGCTTGTTCTGCGGCTGCAGCGACGGGCTAGTAGGGTCGTTCGACTTCTGAAGGGCGAGAGACACCGGGGAGGTCCCGATCTTCGAGATGATGTTCATGAGACTGCGCACAGTGAGCTTAGAGGTGAGAAGATGGTTAAAATGAGTGGTACATACTGTTCGTAGATGTTGTCGACGGCCTCGCTATCACAATCGTAGTTCAGGTAGATCTCGACGAGAGCTTCGGGATCCTGGGCGAGTCGTTGCAGCATACTGACGATCATAGCCTTCTGCTTCAGAGTCGAGGTCTTCATCTCCAAGATCGGTATAAAAATCTCGTGCAAGAGCACTTCGATCTCTTTCTGTATCCATGAGTGGTAAGCACTACGAAGAAAAATGGCATCAAAGCATTCTAACCTTCAGCTTCGTTCGCAAGCCCGAGATGACTCTCCAGAAGATTTCAACACTGATCTCGAACACCTGAGGGACTGGGCTAACAGCGTTCCTGCTCAAGCACAAGCATAGATACTGGTTGGCTGCCTGAATGAAGGGTGTCGCCTCGTTGGATGAAGATGAATAAATTATTGCCGACGGCGAGACGAAAATAGGCATATGCGAATTGAGGATCATGAGCACCAAGTGAAGCGAGAGCAGTTTCGATCGCATTGAATGCGACTTGAGATCGCGCTCACTGCAACGACGTTAGCGAATTGCGATGGGCGGCCGAAGAGTCGACTTGCCTCTCGGTATTTAGAGGCTTCATCGTCAGCTTGCACAAGGCCCTGAAGACAAGGAATGCGTCCTTTATAAAGAGGTCATTGGTCGTGAGTTGTCTGCTGGCTGGATCTCCGAGTTCCTCATCCTCGTGCACGGAACCCCCGGCCGCCGAACCAGAACCTTGCCTATTATCCAGTTCAGCCATGTTCGAACACGGAAAGGCAAGGCTGCTTACGCTTCATGGTGGGTACCGTTCGGGACGCCGTCCAGCTGGCTACTCTCTTCAGTCTCAGCTAATGTCTCTTCGGCGGTGTCCGTATGGGTAGTTGAAGCCGCACTGGAAGGAGGCTCGGACGACTCCTGCGCTAGGGTTGAACTCGAGTCGTTGGTACCGTTCACTGAAGGACTTGGCAGAGGCAACGAGCTCCGCGGAGACAAAACGAGCGAGGGCCGTTTCGACGATTTAGCACTGTCTCCTCCGCGCCCAGACAAAGTCGTAGAAGATTCGGAGTGAGGGAACCCGACCTTGCACCGTGCGAAAACGTGGTTAACCATCTGAGTAAGTCCACCCTGTGCGACCATCTGGTTGACCGGATCTGCGCTCAGCAGGAAGACATTATAGACCGTTCGAACGGCTTTCAAGAGGGAAGACTGGTGGACCAGAATGGTTGGCGAGAGGACAAGCGCAAGTAAGGCTTTGACGATCTGCAGAGACACAGTCTCTGGAGTGCTCTCGGTATGGCATGCTGTAATGGTGTGAACGACGAGGTCGACGAGAGAAGGAGCGGGCGGCGGTGCCTGAGATGAGATAGATTGACGAGAACTGGGACCCGGACCGGGGGAAGGCGGCGGAGAGGAAGGCGCATGAGAAGAGGAGGAAGACTCAGCAAAGAATGAATACGAAATGAGTTTGGAGATGCAGTCCAAACTCGCAATCATGAGCTTCTCATTTCGCGTCTCGCAGGCTAAGCGCAGCGGCTCGAAGATCTCTCTTGGCTTGTCTCCGCCCTGTCCCGACTTGACCATCTCCAGCGCGCGCTGAACGCTTTCGCGCAGGGGCGCGGAGCGCTTCGCCTCCTTGGACGCGGCGATTGTCTCCAGAGCTGATGAGATGAGCACAACGGAGACTGTGTGACCCTTGGCTATCGTAAGCGAGCGTTTGTGTGCCGAGTCCGTAGAGGGCCGGGCAGGGGTGCGACCGTTGGGGGTTGCGGGTCGGCTGTCGACGGAAGGCCGGCCATGCCCATTCGTGACGCGAGGGGATCCTGGAAGGACATGTGGACGTCGAGCGGCAGGAGAAGCAGGATTCGAAGGGACCGGTTTGGCGGGAGGCGTCGGAGGGGCCACACTGTCATCTGTATCTTGCGCGCGCTCTATAGAGCTTCTGACGGGCGGAATGGCGGCCTGTTCTATTTGTTCTGGCGCTGATTCGTGAACGCCATTAGGCGAGGACGTGGAAGCTTGGGGGAGAGACGTAGAGGTTTGAGATGGGGATGTGGCCGTCGCGTCATCGGTAGGAGTAGAGGGTCCATTAGCGGGCTGACCTTGTTCAGGCGGGGTTGGGGATACTGAGCGTGCTCTGTTCTCGTCAACTGGGTCCCTTAATGGGAGTATGGCCATAATGCTTGCGAGCGGTTCATCATGGGGAGGAGGCGAGGGGGGCAGAGGTATGTCGGCCGGGTAAGAGGAGTCGGAGGCATCCATGAAGAGACCGACGGAGTCGTAGAGGGGGGTCGAAGCCGCCGGGTACGTGTCGGGGTCGTTGAGTCCGTCGCGGTCGCGGACGAAGAGGGCAGTGAGTTGCTGCCATCACGGGACCCGTTACCCAATTCCCCTGAGCGCAGCGATCGAGATCCACGGGCGCTTGTCTAATCTAACGCGACTTTTGGTCCAGTTTTGGTCTCTCTTCCAATTTCCCTCCACCCGCTTTTCTTGCTGCCCTCGCCAATTCCTCCCCTGCGCGCACAATGCCTTCTACAGATCCTGTGCCTACAGGGGCCTCCGCAGCGGTTCTCATGCCGTCAGAGCCCATGCCCGATTTCGCGGAGACAGTGGTGGGCCCAAACTTTGAAGACGAGATCTCTCTGCAAAATCTGCTAGCAAGCTATCGACGCATCGGCTTCCAAGCCAACAGTCTAGGGAGGGCCATTGAGATCGTTAATAAAATGGTACGCATCCACTATCCTAGTTCGTTCCCAGACTGTGGGCTAAAAATATGCCCAGCGTAAATGGCGACTGTCGGACGAGCCGGTCGCCGCAGATGAGTCCGAGGATTACCTCTCGCCGGAGGTCCGGACACAGACCAAATGCAATGTATTCCTCGGCTATACCTCCAACCTCATCTCATCCGGGCTGCGTGAGGTTATTTTATACCTCGTCAAGCACAAACACGTCAACGCGATCGTAACCACTGCCGGAGGGATCGAAGAGGACTTCATCAAGTGTCTCGGTAAGACATACTTGGCAGACTTCAACATGGACGGCGCAGATCTGCGAAAACGAGGCATGAACCGCATTGGTAACCTCATCGTCCCCAATGACAACTACTGCAAGTTCGAGGACTGGCTCACGCCTATCCTCGACACTATGCTCGCTGAGCAGAAGGAGACCGGGCAAGTATGGACTCCGAGCTCTTTCATCCGAAGGCTGGGCAAGGAGATAGACAACGAAGAATCTGTATATTACTGGGCGTACAAAGTGAATAGATATTTATTCCATGTATGCTTGTCCAGGACCCGTGCTGAGTCCGCTTCGCATAGAACAACATTCCGGTCTTCTGTCCCGCGCTCACGGACGGATCCCTCGGAGATATGATATATTTCCACTCGTTCCGTAATCCCGGTCTCATTGTGGACATCGTTCAAGACATCCGGAACCTGAACGAGCTCTCGCGAAAATCCAAGAAAGCAGGAATGATCATTCTCGGAGGCGGCGTTTGCAAACATCAGATAGCGAACGCGATGCTCATTGTACGTGAATCAGCTGCCATTTGCCGACCCGTGCGTAACTGAGGTATTCGACAGCGCAACGGTGCGGACTACTCGGTGTATATCGTATGTCCCATTTGTTCACTATCAAATGCACCGCGCACTGATCCTCCCCCAGAACACCGGGCAGGAATTCGATGGCTCCGATTCCGGGGCTCGTCCAGACGAGGCCGTCTCGTGGGGCAAGATCCGAGCAGGGTCGGAATCGGTGAAGGTCTGTACAACCTGTTCAGCGACGTCAACTATGGTCTGACATATGCGTGCAGGTCTATGCAGATGCGACACTCGTGTTCCCACTCCTTGTAGCGGCCACCTTCGCAAAACCTGAGAGCCGCCCATAAACGTAAACTATGCCTCCTATAGAGATGCAACAGCCCTGAATGGTTATGATAATAATGCAATGCATTTGAATAGCCAGGAAAGCATGTAAGGATTTGACAAGATAGCAGCAGTATGAAAACAAACGTTTCAAACCACACACACGGATACAGATGCCAACGTCAATGCAAAGTACAACTGCGTTGGATAGCGCTCCCCATGTAGTTTGCCCAAGGTCCATTCCACGAGGCCTTCCCTACTTGTGGGACCGGCCACTGATATCAAGGATGTGGTAAAGACTCCCAAAGACGGCTAGTTCAAAGAAAGAAGGGGATAAATGTGCCGATTAGCTTCGGCGGAGGAAAGACCTCGACCGGCTTACTCTACAAAGCGAAGGGCAAGGATCAGTAACGTGCCCAACCTTTCCCATCGATCTGCACGCAAGCTCGCTCACCTTTCGAGATCTCGCCCTGCCACAGAATGAGATCGTCTCGCATGAGTTGCAGGATCGTCAGGACGTCCTCGATGTTCGCCATTGCGACCGAGGCGTCAGAGACAGCGGCAGCGATAGCCTCGTCGAACGCGTGTTTCGCGAGGTGGCACGCGTGTTCGGGGCTCCGCATGATGTCATGGAAGTAGACGGCGAAGTTGAGGGCCAGGCCGAGGCGTGTAGGGTGCGTTGCGGGCAGAGTCGCGAGCGCGTGTTGGTATGCGGACTTGTACGCCTCGAGCGACGCCTTCGCAAGGTCCTCTCGGGAATTGAGCCGGGTGAGCTCGGCAAGATACCGGTAGTAATCCCCCCGCCTGGTGAGGGTGCGGGTGGCAAGTCAGAAATTGTCGGCTGCTCTACCAAGGACGGACGACGCACATCTTGGAATAGAAGACCTTCTCTTCCCCATTGCTCGCGGCGGGTATCAGGTACCGCTCGAGGAGGTCGACAACGTCTCTGCAGACCTTGTCTAAATCTTTCTCAATGCGCTCCTTCTGCACGCGCATGAGCTTGACCTGGTGCCGGGAGGAGGAGAGTGCTTCCCTCTTCTGGAGTGCGTCAATCGTGCGCCAACTCTCACGGAGATTTGCCGTTAGGTTCTTGTACGCTATCGATAGCAAATTCCGCTCGTCGATGGTGAGCTGTGCATTGTTGTCGTTTATGATGTCTTTGAGCTGGGCGACGACGTCTTGGGAGTCCAGAAGGGCGTGCTGATCTATCTTTCGTGTCTCTAGCTCGAGAACGTAAGGCGGGACGCACCGTGATACCGTTCGGCTTGATCGGCGACCTTTGCTAGAAACAGGCAATCGAGGCGCGAGAGGGGTACGTCCATCTGCTGGAGGTCGCCTAACGAGATGGGTGAGAGACATGCGAACACGCTGGGGTTCGCCGGTAGCTTCAGGCGCGACAAGGCCATGGTGCCAAAGAATGGGGGGGAGGGCGAGAAGCCGGTGGCCGACGCACGAGGGATATGAATGACCGCGGCTGAGGCTGGTAGGGACCCTACCTGGACCTTACTTATATGATAGCTGAAGCACAGGGCAGAGGGGAAGAGGAGGCTTGCCGCCTGAGTGTATCTACCGCGTAGGGCGCTGATAGGGAGGCAATGAGCCCATGACCGGCGCGGGAGTGTACCTTGAGATTTCGGCTCTAATATCCGCGGGGCGGACACCACGAGGCAGCGAGGTGCGCGGTGGCACGCCGTCTGCAGTTGAGTCCTCGCAGCGCTGCTACCAGAGGCGATGCCTTGGCGCTCTCCATATCACCGCCCCTCTTTAGGCAACTGTCGTGGTTTGCGAGTGACTGCCACGCCAAGTCCGCTGGTGACCTGCCGTAAGAACACTAACCGATTTCCCTTAGGGTCATCCTGTGCGATTTTGCCCCGTCGCTGGTACATGTCACCATGAACCCGTTCATTCAACCCCGTACACAACTTGAACCACAGTCCACGCAGTCCCAACGCCTATGACGTCAGACCAATTAGTGACAGCGTTTCGCAAGTGAAGGCATGCACAGAATGGTTGCGACCGAGGAGCAACATTGTCACAGTGGAAGCTACGTAACGCAGTACTAGCAGAACCGGCGGCACTCTCAGCCGTGTTTCAGGTTTACCCAGACCAGACAGCGCCACCGGGACTAGCACACATGTTTGAGTGAGAAAACGATCGTAGCAGACGGGTCAATCCACTTACGCGGTGTAGCTCTGAAGGTTGTTGTAGATGTTGACCGTGATGCCGGGGTCAGAGCCTTCGTACGCGCCTGGAAGAGCGATCTTCGGTGGGTCGGCACTACCGCCGCTGGTAATCTTCACCTGAGCACAGCCGATGTACTGGAAAGCAAGAGCATGAGGGGACAAAATTGATGGGTTTTTATTTCGTTTGGATATGAAACTTACGAATTGGGCACCAGGGTAGCTCTGTGCGACGTGAAGAGCGATCTGTCAGGCCGTAAGTGTCAGAGACCACACTGCCTCGTCCGATCCGATGTCGAGACGCTAAACTCACAATTTCAGCGCGGAGAAGGTACTCGCCGGCCGGCAGCGAAGCTGGGATCACAACACTGTGTTTGCCTGTCGCGATCGAACTGTTAGCACATGTGGTTATGATCCGGAGACGGAACAGGAAACGACACTGACCGTTGTTGGCGTTCACGACATCGGTCGCCCACTCCTGGCTTGAGGGGTCGAGGAGACCAGAAGAGTAAATCTTCGTCCAGACGGTACCCTGACCGTCGAAGGAGGCAGCCGTGGAAGGCGCCTTCGCAACGTATACCTGGACGGGACCTTTGTGGCCACCAGAGATGGCATCCTCGCCGGTGCGCTGGTCGTGTTGGTGCCACTCAAATGTGATCTTGATGCTTGTGGTGAGATAAAGACTCATAACCTGACAGGACCAGAAGCTTACATTGGTGCCCGCAGGAATGGACAGGGTCTCTACGTTTGCGCCAGAGAGACCGTTGACGTTGCAGGTGAGGTCCGTCGAGGTGACATCGGTCACCGGGTTGTTGTTTGGGGGGACACGAATGAAGTTGTTCTGCCCCTCGTCGGTCTACACCACGTTGACGGATTGACAATCAGATCAACTTCACAGGGTCAGTTCTACTCACGGAACCATCCCAGATGTACTGCATGGTGACTGAATCGAGGGTTTAAGTCAATATATGCTCTCGCCGATTTCGAGGTCAGATTCAGACTCACAGTGGGCGTTGACCGCCGCGGCCGCGGCGAGGACGGAGAGGGCAAGCTTCATGGCGAACGAAGGCAGCGAGCTGAGGAAGAGCCGAGCCCTCACTTCACCTTTATACTCGTTGGTTCCTCGGATGCACATTGACCGTTTGCTTCGGCAGCACGAGCGAAAGCACTCGGCTTGGCAGTTTTATCGTCATTTTCCCGGAGCGTTCAGGCGACAGCGTGTCCTGACGTGGCTAGGTCTTCGGATTTTCACTAGAATCGGCTGTCGTCATCCGGAGTTACCTTACACGGCATCGGAAAGTCAGATGAGTGGGCCGCACACCCGAAGTTGAGGCGGATGGTATTGGCAAGGCTATTCGTCGGAACGCGGGTCTTCGTCATCTAGGCCAATGTGAATGATGGTGACGACCAATGCGACAGCCGGTCATCTGGCAACTGCTCTCCAAGAATCTGCCTACTCACTGCGATGGATTTGTTCTATCCCTGGGGATTGGGGGTTCAACATCAAAAGTCAAGAGACGCATATAGGCGGGAGCTAGGAAAACTGGCGCTGCCATCCTAGACTTGTGCAGGAGAAACTATGTTCGTGAGTGATCCGACTAGTTGTGCCGGCATAGGGAGCTAGCCTGAAGACCGAGGCGAGCCAAATAACTTCGGCAAAATCCCGTCAGTGGTAAGCTAAAATAGCTCACATGTCTCGTCAGCTTTCTCAGGATTAAGTGCCTCGAGCATTCAAGGCCTCGGCTTGAATGCGACGGAGGAAGCAGACCTCGGAATGCGCAATTGTATTGCCTCCTTCTGTCCACCCTCGCTGAGCGATCCTCGTGGGCATTGCGATGGGCCGCAAAAGTACCGCAATGCTAAGTAGTTTGTTCATCGAGGCCTTGCCGCTCGGCCTAGGTTTCCACGGTCCATCACAGGGTTCAGCATTGCAAGCGCACGTATTGGGTGTCTCACTTACAATTCGATGCTATGTCGTCGTGACCAACGGATGAAATCCTGATTCGGGTCCCGGCCATGACGCCCAACCGTTGTCGCTGTCGAAGTCACCGCTCATCATCCCGGATCAGCTGTGATAGCCCTGCGTGAGTGCAGGAACACCATGATAGAGGGGCAAACTTCCTGGTATAGTTCAAGGAAATTAACCGTTTTATCCTTCTGAATACCATCAAAGAGGCTTTTGGTATCGTTCATCGCCGTTGGCACCTTCACCTGAATTCAAATTGAACACCTAGTCCTGATCTTACACGCGGAATAGCAGACTTCTTCGGAGTTCTTTGAACTTCACCAGCCCAGCTGCTCGCACGTCCATCCCCAGACCTTTCCAAACTCGTTCGCATAGTTGCAGAGCCTCTGGTTCCGGTCGAGTCCGCTGATGCGCTTCACATCCTCGGGATCAAGGGTTGGCAACTTAAAAAGGTACATAGTTGAGCCGACAACAACGACCGGGAGGTACAGGGAGACCATCACTCACGGTAATGTTGTCTTTCTGGCGCTGCGGATCGGAGCTCTTGGGTACGACGGCGACACCGCGTGCAATGTGCCACGCGAGGATGACTTGGACCGGAGAGACCCTGTACTTGCTGGCAAGCTCGAGAATTGTGGGGTCATTGCGGACCGTAGCGTATCCTGAAACAGCTACCGTTAACTCGTCCCGCCACTTGAAAAGTTCAGCGTTGCAAATCGACACACCAGTCGGGGTGTAAGCTGTCAAAACTATGCCCTTCTTGTCGCAATAATCCTTCAAGTCTTGTTGGATCAGGTACGGGTGCATTCTGCAACCGGTAAGATCGCTTTGAGCAAAAAATTCATGTGCATCAGATGAGCATGACATACTCGACTTCGTTGACGGCTGGGACGACCTTGGCTGTCTCGAAGAGCTTTTCAAGACTGCAGGACATGACGAGCGGATCCTACAACTTTGTAACGGAAATGACATACTTCTTGACAGAGAAATTGCTGACACCGATGGCTTTGGCTCTCCCGCTTTTGTATATCTTCTCCATGCGTGTCCATGTTTCATTGAAGAGGGGAGTGTCGTACGTTATAAGCTGACCGTCTTTGTCAAACGGGTCAATGCTGTCCACTGCAACATAGGTTGATATCCATATCGAACGACTGCTGTATGGGGACTCACCAGCAAACTTCCCGGCCTGCGGCCAATGCATTAACCACTGCAAATAGAATTAGCACGTTTGTTTGAAGTAAACGTAAAATGCGACGAAGTCAACCAGGTCAACGTAGTCAGTATCCAAACTCTTCAGGCTGTCTTCGAAGTATTCCTCGACGAAAGGTCCATGGTGCTGATGGCTGCATGATCCGGAATGAATACATGTCCTATTCGCCTGGGTTGATTGACCTGGATAAAATAGCTTACTGCAACTTAGTTGTGATCCATATCTGGTCGCGTGGAAGGCCCGACTTCTTGATGGCTTCTCCGGTCGCCCTCTCTGTACCTAGCATCAAGTCAGAATACGATTTCAAAGGAGGCTGTCGTATTTCAACATACCATATGCCCAGGCAGTATCAATTAGACGATAACCAGACTATAATGCACGTTCTGTGACCTTCTGGTATAATGGCCACAAGCACATGAAAATGACATTACCTGTAGAGCGGGCACCATGAACTGCCATGCATTTTGGCGAGCTTCTTGAGTAGTCCCTCCCCATCCGCCGAGCCCTCATAGAAAACCCTTCTGCACAAATCCGAATAAAAATCCATACTATTCACATACCGACAGCAGGCATCAGCGCGCCAGTGTTCAGTTTGAAACGCGGGACTTCGGACATGGCCAGCACTTGAAGGATCGTGCGGCAAGACGGTGGCGCAACTGCAGATCATATAGTATCTGGCAAAATAGCTCACGACGTCGAATGTATTGATTTTGCTATTCGTCTTACCAAGCACATTCAAACCCGCGCACTCAAACCAGGGGTGACTCTATGGTTAGAGATGTTGCTGACTTGGCAGAATCATGGGACGGGGCTCGATACGGGAAGGGCGCGGCAGTAAACCCACGAATGATATGAATAGCACGCACACAGGTGGTGTTGTGGCATGGACACTGTGCGCATGACTGGGGCGTGGACAATGGACGATCGCGTTCACATCCAGGAGCACCGGCGAGACAGCAGCCATTGCGTAGCCATCTAGTCCTCCTCTTCATCGTCGAACCATCGCTCTTCTGCGTCCCTGTCCAAATCCTCATCCAAATCATCGTTCCAGTCCACCTTGTCGTAGTCTATCGACTAGGGAATGCAGAAGTTCCCATACGAACTAAGCAGGAAGACGACGAAGACATACCTCGAGGAAACCGTATATGAAACGCTCCTTCACGTCTCTGAGGAACCACTCCTCGTTTTCAGCGGGCGATGGCTCCGGAATGGGTTCCAGATCGTCTTCGTCTTCGTCGCTCTCCTCATCCTCTTCCGGCAGAGACTCGATGTATTCTGCGCGTTGTCGCCGGACCGTCCTCACCCGTTCAGACTCGCGTTCCTCCTCGTAATCTCCAAGCAGTTCTCCTAGTTTCCCCACCTGCTGTCGAGTAGAGCCTCCCAGGAACTCTTTATCGACCCACTCCTTCTCTGCCTTTGCCTGGTCCGTTCCGGGTCTCTCCCTCCCTTCCCACAGTGCGGGCCATGTAGACTTCGCGTCTACGAGAGAAAGTTCAGGGGGTTTTGTTTGCGCGTACTTGAGCCTCCGGCTTCGTATCTCCGGAACGACCGTCCGCTCCTTGGGTGAGGTGTTTGCGGAGAAGAGCACGAGTAGATGAGGGGGAAGCTCTCGAACGTGCCTGCGAAGGAACTCAACCGGAGCGGTTTTAGGCGAGGGCTGATAGTCCTGGGGCAACGCAAGATACGACAATATGGGTGAGCCGTTGAAGTCAGTCGCGGCAGACATGGCGGGTGCAAGGAAGGAGTGAATTGGTGTGAACTTGAAGGGGAGACGTGGGCACGACGCGTGCACGGCGTCATCATCATACTCTCACAGACGCCGGACCGTCTGGGGCACGTGGCGTCGGGTATAGGCGGCGCTTCCTGGAATGGGAATTCCCGCCGCCTGCCGCCTGCGTCGTTGCTCCCATCACGCTGCCCTCACTGCCACACTTTTGAGGCACGATCTCCTCGTGGTCTTCAGTCCGTGGTTATGCTCTCTCTCCATCATGCCCAATCCCAGTGACACCCAGGCAGCAGCGCCGAATACTGCCCAGACTATCCCTCAGACGACCACTGACCCGACCGATCTTGTGCTATTGATCTTCATCCATGGGTACGCCCCTTATTGCATCATGCGATCGTTCAACGATGCGACAACTCCGGCACCAGCTTCAAAGGGACAGATTCGACGTTTGGCGAGTTCCCACAACGCCTGCAACACATCTTGTCAGAAAGCATCGACAACACTGTCGTAGAGAGCGTCGTCTTCCCTGCCTACGAGGTATGGTTAGTGCTTGCCGAGACATGCCTATCAATTGACATTCCCTCACGCTTCACAGACTAAGGGCGAGCTCGTACGCACCGTCTTCCGTCTGGTGCACTCAACTATTTAGGTAGACCACAACAGAATGCAGCCGTCGTCAGGTTCGCCGACTGGCTCACTGACTTGACCGTCAAGCGTGAGGTCGCCAATGGCGGAGCAGGGAAGGCCAAGGTGGTCCTATGTGGTCACAGGTGCGCCAGCATCCTTCTTCGCGCCACCTCTGAATATCGAATCCTGATTGCCTGAGTAGTATGGGTGGACTCCTCGCCGCCGATGCCCTCCTGGAGTTCGTCCGTACACGCCCCGACAAGCGCGCCCCTCTCTGGCCCAAGATCGTTGCGTGTATAGCGTACGATACCCCCGTAAGCTCATCATATCCCACATATTCGCTCTGATCGCCCAATTCCCTTCCGTAGTATCTTGGCCTCCATCCCGGTGTCGTCAAGAACAGCGCTAACCAAGCCGCGCAATACGCTCGTACGGCCCAAAACGTTTTAAACTCTTTCAAGACCTGGCGCTCCAAGACTCCATCAGGAGCTGCTGCTGCTGCGGCCGGAGGTGCGGCGGTGGGAGCAGCAGCTATCGCGGCGGCCCCCGCCCCCATAGATACAAACGCGTCTTCCGATACTCCGAAGGAGGGGGACGAAGCCCCTAAGTCGCCCACAACACCCAAGACACCGACAGCTGAGTCTTCAGAAGGGGCGACAGTGACGTCCCTCTGGCAGAAATGGGCCGCTCCCGCTGCCCTCGCCATCGGAGGTGCGGTTTTAGCTGGAACGGCCGCGGGCGCTTATTACAAGCGCGAGGAGATCGGCGTCGGGTATACGTGGGTTACAGACCATCTCAAGTACGTCGGGAACCTCTGGAGCAAGGACGAATTGGAAGCACGGCTCAACCGACTGTTGGAGCTTGAGTCGCGCATGGGCGTGCTGTTTCAGACGTGAGTGCCTCTCAACATGAACACATGTATCCGATGAACCGATGCTCACACCACGAACGCGTTGGATGCAGGTTCTTCACCAACATCCCTGCCAGCCCCCCAGCATACCCGAATGACCGTACATTCATTGTTTTGCCACATCGTAATAGCCTCATGGCCACGCACTTCGCGCCGAACCGCAACACGCTTGCCTCGGATGAGATCCAGGCACACACAGGCATGTTCGACACAAAGACAAATGACGGGTACTACGAGCTCGGGCTCATGACCGCCAAGCTCATCCGCGAGGCTGTCTTCAATGCCAGGAGGGCCGAGGCGAACGCGCAGATTCCTCAACCTCCACGAGGCGCGCGAATGCAATCGCAAACACTTCCTCAACAGCCAAATGCCGTGAAAGCGGCGGATCCGGAGTCTGTCGCATCACGGCAGCCTGCGCCAACTTCACTTGCAGGTCCGCTTGCTGCCGCAGGGGGCGTGGCTGTCGCGGCAACCACTGTTGCTGCTGCTACCGCTGCATCCGTTGTCCCCTCAGCCCCAGCTGCTCCATCATTTGCCGCAGCGGATGATGAAGATGAAGAGGAGGATGACGACGACGATGAGGAGGAGGAGTCTGAAGAGGAGGAGGAACACATCCCTGTCATGGAGAAACCGCACGTCATGGTCGAGAAGGCGGACGCTGCTCAAGATGTTTCCGCGCCCAAGGCTGAGGAGGAGGAGGAAGATGACGAGGATGGTGAAGAGGACGAGGAGGAGGAGGATGACGATGACGACGAAGAGGAGGAGGATGATGATGACGACGATGACGAGGAGGAGGACGAAGATGAAGACGAGGAAGAAGATGCTGAGGCGCAGCCAGCAAAGAAGTGAAAACTGATCTCGACACTATAGACGGTGGACACAGGGTTTTGTGTACCAAGGAACGTTGTACTAGCCTGTATTGTATACGTGCATCGCACTGTGCTGTAAAAGTACATCAACATGCTATCTACCTAGCAAGGTGCTTGAGCGAGAGGCGCATCGCGTATGCGTCTTCTCCGTCGGCATCTACGCACCGTCGAGATCTTAGCTGGCAAGAAAGACGAGGAATGGGGCAGACTTACAGTAGCCCTTTTCGATGGCCTTGACAGTGAATCCAAGAGTGTCGCGGTAGAGACCGAGAGCAGCTCGATTTGATTTTCGAACGTGCAGCGAAACATACGCGGCCTTGTACACGGTGGCCATGGCTTCCTCTATATCCCATGGTCAGAACGGCTCACGCGTGGGTAGCCTGAAAAGATGGGATGCAGGAAAGGGCGTAGAAGGACGAGGGGGAGGAAGGAGAAAATGCTCACGAGACTGAATCATGAGCCGCTTTGCGAGGCCCAAACGACGATACGAGCGCAAGACCGATATAGATGTGACATGTCCATGGGGCTCGTCTCCTTCCGGAACATCCTCCTCCCTGTCGTGCCAATTAGGCACCACACGCGGAGCCGCAGCAGAGCACTCACATCTTCGCCAAAATGTACCCGACGATCTTGCCCTCATCCTCTGCGACGTACGAGAGTTGCGGCCATGTTAGGGAGTGGTACATATCTGAACAGTGCACGGGGTTAGACCACGTTAGGAGTTCGGGATGGATCGCTGCGAAGGTAGGGCGGACATACAGTACTTCAGCGTGTAGTTTTCGGGGAGGTTGTGCAGGTTGCATGCCTGCATGCCCATGAGGTCATCTACCTCGCTCCTGTCAGCGGTTGTTCGTCTTCAAATTTGGCCTCCTTACCTACCCGGGCTGGCCTGATGTTTACCATAGCGAGATGGAGAGAAAGCAAGTACGGGCAGGAGGTTGTGGTCAACACGAAGTCCGCGCGGCCGCGGATGCACGGGGATATAAGCGCACATAAAGTCCGCGCGTTGCGAACTTTGTCAAGAAGGGAACTATCAAGCAGACAGCAGAGACAAGCAGGACTAAGATAGTTTGAAACAATGGCATTGTAGACACTTTACACGATTCTAGACAACACGACTAGCGATGGGCTGGAGTTACATGATGATACACTTGTGCGCAACAGGAGACGTCAAGGTTTGCCAGTGGCCATGGGATTCGGAATAGAGGAAAACTACACACAATAGGGCTGGAGTGTGAAAATCCACATTGTGTCATGCGATGAGGGAGAGGGAGAGCAAGAGTCGCTATTGATATCAAACCGGACGAAAACATTTAAATTACCAGGAGCGGGACCGCCAGCAGACTCCGGGTTGGCGAGCTGAGGGACGAAGCCTACGAGCGCGAATGGCTAGGGAACGGTGCGACGAGGAACGGAACTATGCTGAGAAGGGGCTGGGAGATTCAGAGGAGCTTTTGCCACCTCAATGTCCATGTGGATCTGCGTCGCGACCGCCCGCCAAACCTGCAGCTCCATCTGGGGCGTTGCCTCCAGAACCGCGCCCTGTGAAGAACGTCTCCGCTGCCGCGAACGTGCTGCGCAACGTCCGCTTCACGCTCCTTCCTCGCGCGTCCCCCTCCAACAGAGATGTGCCTGCGAGCGCAGAGTGCACCGACTCCTGCAGCTCGCGTGTGGTGGGCGAGGGAGGCGACGCTTCGCGCAGGACGGAGAACCCGATGGCGCCGTCAGGCCGCAGGTAAGAGTTGGATGCATCGTGGAGGACAGGGCCGTGGTCCTGGATGATCTCGATACGGGGATCGTGTTCATGCAAGCGGAAGACGCGCTGAGGGGCACTGAAAACTTCTGTCGCAGCCATGCCGATGCTCGAATGTGGTGGTAAAGTTGTGGCATGGCGTGTGGGGCTGGACGACGCGCTTGGGTATGAGGACTCAATCACTGGCTCGCGTCGCGCATGACCTTGGACGAGAATCGTGCTCGGCCCAGGGCCAGAGCCTCGTCGGTGGCCGATCTCTGCGTAGACGAGGTCAGGGGTCATAACTCCGTTCCGCGCTGACCCGGGAGGATGGTCTGCGTATGTGCGAAAAAAGGCCGTTCCGGTCGAGTGGTTTGTCCCTGCGCTGCGATTAGAAGCCGCTTCACTAGGCGTCGGAGACGTCGATTGTTCGACAATGGGCTGCTGACCAAAGCCACGCCGAGTGCGTGTAATGGTGGTGTTCAGCCAAGGCGGCGCATTCGCAGATTGAGCGCGGGGCTGGGCGCGGGGTGTGGGATTACGTCTTATTTCTCGCGTCATCATGAGCTCCCGGCTGATGGGCGGGTAGAATGTCCGGCTAGAAGATTCTTCTGGAGGGATTGGCGTTCGTTCGGGCAGTCGAGGAGTGCTTTGCAGGTCGCCGTGCTCTGGCGACACCACCTCGTCAGACCCAGCCTCATCATCGTCATCGTCCTCGTCCAGGATATCAGGATCAGGATCTCGAGATCGGGAAGAGCGATAGCGGTCATGTGCCTCATCTTCGAAGTCGTCGTCGTAATCTGTATCATTTGAGGTGGCCAGCTCGTTGGTAATAGACGCGAAAAGGTCTGCAAGGAAGTCCCGAAGTTCCGCTACACCCTTGCCAGAGTAGACGCAGAACGCGGCTCTTTGTGTAGTGTTGAAGTCCTAATTACATGCGAGTGAGTTTTTTAATTTGAGAAGGATGAGCACGATGGACCACTCACCGAAGGCGGTGGGCGGCAGAATTGCTGTAATTCGGCGCGACGGAAGGCGGGGATACCCGTAAGGCTCAGATGAGTTAGCTTCGGTAGCTTTTGTAACAGGAAGTGGATGGCCATGACGGATATCTGGTCGCAGTACGATAGATGGATACGTTCTAGTGTCGCGTGCCGTTCCCCAAGAGCTTGAATGGCCTGATCCGTGAGGTTGTTGACACGGACAAGGCCAATACGACGCAGCTTCTGCAAGGTAGACAGTTCGAAGACGGACATGTCGGTAAGCTGCAAACAATCTGCACCGAAGGCACGCGTCAAACATGTGTGGCAAACTGTGAGAAGTGGTGGCGCACTCACTGGCAAGGTCGATGTAACGCAATCGCGTGCAGGACCTCACAAGGCTGTTGATAGACCTATCCGTTATTGCTTGTGCATGGCCGAGATGAAGATAGTGTAGGCCCTTTCCCAGCTTGCAAATGCTCTCCACAGCACTATCCGTGAGTTGAGAACATTTGGCTAGTACGAGATTACGGATCTTGGGAGCAACCGAGACGATGCCCTCAATCGCTTCGTCGGTGATTTGGGAACAAGCCGTGAGGTCGAGCATCCGAAGTTGTTCGAATAGCTGCGAAACGCGCAAAGGGGGGAGCTCGTTTACCGGTAAGGGGGCCGAGGGAAAGGGGTTCGACGTAGGGGGGAAGATGTCGCGTTTGGGCGAGGCCGGGAAAGCGGCATCCGTGAGCTCGATGCAGTGCGAGAGCCTCATCTCCCGCATTTGCACAGAATACGTCCATAAATCCCGAACGGCGGTGTTGGTGATGTTTTTGCAGTTGTTGAGATCGATCTCGAGCAGGAGGGGGCACGAACGCGCCAGGGCGGAGATAGACGGGTCCGTTACATGCTCGACGTTGCTGAGCTTGACACGGCGTAGGAGGGGGCAGTTGGCGGCGAGGGCGAAGACGGACTTATCTGTCAGCTTCTTGCAGCCAGTTAGGTTTATTCCCTGCAAGCGCTTTGCGGACGACGCGAGGGCCACGATGGACTTGTCCCGAACCTCGGATACTCCGGT
The DNA here is from genome assembly GCA_008694245.1 of Ganoderma sp. BRIUMSc. Lineage (NCBI taxonomy): Eukaryota > Fungi > Basidiomycota > Agaricomycetes > Polyporales > Polyporaceae > Ganoderma > Ganoderma sp. BRIUMSc. The sequence continues at coordinate 52,741 of VJXU01000097.1, forward strand.
AAGGTCGAGGGCCACGAGGCTAGGACAGTGGGGAAGGACGCGCATGAGGCCCTCGTCGGACAAAGAGGTGCAGTTGATGAGAGTAAGGCGCTCCAAACGGACGCATTGTGCGAGGCGGGAGAATAGGGTATCGGTAAGGTCGTTCCCGATGCAGAGGAAGTTGAGCCTGCGAATGAATTGCGCATACACGAAGGTGGAGTCGTCCCTGGATAGTACACGCATCATCTTGACGAGGGTATGTAGCTTGGAAAAGCTGGGCCGATACCAGAGGAGCTCAACGGAACACTCGCACCATGCTCGGGACACGAGGAGGGCATGGTAGAGATCGCGTGAAGAATGGAGGTGCCTGAGTATGTGGATGAGGATTTCTGGCGGTAGACGATCTGCCTGCGATGGTAGAGTCTTAAGAGGGAGCGAACCTCGGCGAGAGCACCACTGAGCAGGAGTTATGAGGGCGGTGTCCGAGTCTGTGTCGCGGTAGAAGGCGGACTGGTGGTGGTTAAAGTCGTCCTCTTCGTCTTCTGAGAGGGACGTGTTGGACTGTGAGGGAGAATGGCTGGAGTACATGGCCGGAGAAGGGGCGACGACGCCTGTGGATGGGGACCCGGTCTGAGTCTGTTGCGGTTGGACGAGTTGCAGTGATTGCTGCACGTGGCCCGACCGCCTTGTATTCAGCTTACGTCAGTGTGCAGACGACGTGCCCGTGTCGGGAAAGGCTGCAGTGCCAGCAGCGTCCGCGGTCCGCGCTGGCCATGCAAACTCTAAGTGAGGGTCTTCGCAGTCTGTCCGAGGCCCAGTCTGACCTGTCTCCGCCTCCCGCTGCCATCGTCATCACTGTGCCCTCATCTCCCGACGACGGCCAAAATGTACGCCCACACATCCTCCGGACTCCCCCCCTGCGTGCCTTTGAGTTGCCCGCCCCATCAGATATCACACCTCGTCCCCGTGCCCTGTTCGATTCGGACAATTTAAGCCCTCCGCTCACCTTCACGAGCCAGTCCACCAACACATCCATGGCTCCATTCGAACAACAACTCGCTGCAGCGGGCTTGCCACCTCCAGGTGCCGAACATTTCGATGCTCGAAGAGCCCTCTGGTGGGCCCCAGGTTCCGACCCTCCCAGCCCCACAGAACCCAACCCATCGCGCGGGAGACTGGAGACCCTTCTCGCAGAACCTGCTGCATTGGAAGACGACAGGGTGTGGGATGCCGGTCTCGACAGAGTGTGGCGTGGCTTGACGGGCGGCGCAAAGCTTAAGCATCGCCTGCCTTTGGCACTTGTTGTATGTTCTTGACCTTGCCTCCCGATGCACTCATCGATTGACCCTCCGCTCCACAAGATTAAAATCTTACAAGCAGGATGGATTCGCGAAGGAACGTGGCCCAGAGGCGCGGTCGCTCCAGAGTCCGACGGCGACGTCCTCGTTCCCGAGGCCAAGGCGACGGTTTCGCCATTATCCGCGGCCACACAAAGCTTTACGCCGGAAGATAGAGCGACAACGGAGGTCGACATTGTAGGGAAAGCATGATGGGTTGGTTCAGATCGCATTGCTCGAATCTTCAATTTCATTGTATAGTAGACGCACTGACTTTGCACCATGTAATGGAGTGATTGAACGACGTTCTCTCGTCCGGTGAGGAGAGTAAATCCGTAGAATACAGGTTGGATACAATGCATGCAATACGTGGCAGGTGAGGACATGGAAGATTGGCGCGATCTTGGCCGAAAAGTATATTGGCACGCACGCAATGGACGGAATAGGTGAGGATGACGGTAGGCGCGTCGCTATGTCCGGGATGGTGGAGAAACCTGCCACAGAATACGATCAGATGTGTTTGCCAGACTGTACGTCGAGGACAGCTACATACTAGGATGACACCGTCTCCTCTGACAAACAGCATCTCCATTTTGCGCTTTGCAACCTTGCGGACCATGTGTCATTTCGAAAACTTGGTGCCTGCGAATGCTCAGGCTCACATTTACAGTAGAATGACCTTCCGGGGCGCCTTCAACCGGGTCCACAATCATGATAGTCTCCTCTACGTCGCTTAGGATCAGGTTCATATGACCATCGTATGCCTGGTGAAGAAAGCATTCAGTTGGACGCAAGAGGATCTTGTGCGCGCAAGACCGACATGCAAGACGCCTGTAAGTTCGCGATCGCCGCGAAGCTTCACAAATACACGTTCACTGAGAGACAGACGGATGAGGTCAAAAGGTTCTTGGATCCCGTTGGAGGAGGAGTCCATGTCGTTGTAGCGAAGAGCAGAGCACCACGCTCAAGCTCCAAGCCGCAGGACTCGAGACCGAGACGCGAGACCTCACGTGCTCAGCGTTGGAACTCCGATGAAAACGCGGCTGTATAAGCGCGCACTTCCTCTGCCACTCGCCGTGAACACCGTCCACGCTCGCCGTCATGCCGGTGCGTACAATTCCTTCTGCGCCATGCCAGCCACTGACATGCACCTTACAGAAACACTACTGCGACTATTGCGATGTCTTCTTGACCCACGACTCCGCATCAGGTACGTACAAGCCTCGAGCAAGGTTTCGATTGGAGCTGACCCCTCACCGCAGTGCGCAAGGCCCACAACAGCGGTCGGAATCATTTGGCCAACGTTCGGGATTACTACGCTTGTGAGCTGCTTGGTTTCACCTCATTACATGCCTTGCCTGACATTCCATCCAGCCCTCGGCCACGACAAGGCGCAGAGCATCATTGACCAGATCACAGCTGCGTACGAGAGCGGTAATCCTCCTCCTGGTGGGTTTGGGTTTGGTCCCCAGCATCTAGCTCCTTCTGGTCCGCCATTCGGTGGTCCTCCCATGGGTTACGGCGCGCCTCCTCCTGGGTTCGGCGGACCTCCTCCGTTCGGTGGTACGTCTTATTTACTTTTCTATCATCCCAATCCGATTTTTGATGACCTGCAGGTCGTCCACCGATGCCTCCCGGTCCGGGAGGTATGCCCCCACCCGGCATGATGGGCCCTCCAGGTGCGCCCCCTTTCCCTCCGAACATGGCCCCTCCTCCTGGCATGGGCCCTCCAGGGATGGGTCCGGGCGGGTTCCCGCCACCGGGTACGTGTAGTCAACCTTAGCCAAGACCTGATATGCATAGGCTGACTTCGTTGCATTGATCAGGAATGCCGCCTTTCCCTCCGAACGCTAACGCAGGCGGGCCTCCTGGTGGATCGTTAGGACAAAATCGCCCGCCGTTCCCGCCTGGGCCTCCTGGCGGACCTGGCGGCCCGCCTCCAGGTAACTTCAGTGGTCCTCCTAACGGAGGACCTCCCAACGGGTTCAACCCTGGTCAGGGTCCCCCGCCTGCGAACGGCGAGCCGGGTGGTCCTCCTGGACCTGGTAGTATGCATCCCGACAGGATGAGGATGATGGGCGGAAGGTAATCGGAGAGGTCACATTTGCTTCGCACCGTTTTTGTTCGTTGTCGTTCTCTCGGTATCGCTCTGTGTTCTTATGTTGCATGTCGTGTATGTCAGTAAATGAGATGTATATGAGTATTCATCATTACCTGGTCGTGTGGATGGTTGTGGTTTAGGACGATGGCGCATGCAGTGACCGCAGGAGGCGGTTGCCGGTCGTAAGCGCGGAAAATGATCGATGCGTGAGGTCGCAGACGTGACTGGAGACGACGATGACCTACTTCGCCCGGCGAACGCTCTCTGGCAGCGACATCTCCGGTTGTGACTCGACCCTACTATCGCTGACTTGTACTTGATTTTGTGGTTCTTAGCTGACTGTGGATCCTGTGCATGAACCGCTTCAAGAGTCTCCTCCGAAACACCATCTCCCGACGAGCCTCTGCCACTGTTACGACACGCGTCCCAAACACACGAGCCACGATGGCATTCCAAACACAGGTCTTGAAATGCGATCCTGCGTCGGTGTCCTTTCCAGCGGACAAACCGGAGGTCACGTCGTCTGAGACATTGGAGGCTTTGCGTCGCGCAGCCTCTGACCTCCGCGCCCTTCAGACTGTTGCCTTCCCGACCGAAACGGTTTACGGGCTCGGAGCAGTCGCCCTCGACCCCACCGCCGTCGCACGCATATTCTCAACCAAGGGCCGGCCCGCGGACAACCCTCTCATTGTCCATGTCTCCTCGCGCGACATGCTGCTCAAGATTCTCCCGAAAGGATACGCACCTTCCCGCACCTACGAGGTCCTCATGAGGCATTTCTGGCCCGGCCCCCTCACCCTTCTCTTCCCCAACGACTCGACCCTCGTCCCCCCCATCATCACCGCGAACCAGCCTACCGTGGCGGTACGCATGCCGTCCCATCCAGTAGCGAGGGCCCTTATTGCCCTCACTGATGCCCCGGTCGCCGCTCCGAGCGCGAACTCGTCGGGCAAGCCAAGCCCAACACGCGCCGCACATGTATACAACGATCTGCAGGGGAAGCTGGGCATCGTCCTGGATGGTGGACCGTGTGGAGTTGGGTTGGAGAGTACCGTCGTGGACGGCCTGCACGAGGACGGGAAGCTGCGAGTGCTCCGCCCAGGCGGCGTGACGGTGGAGGACCTAGAGCGCGTTATTCGCGAAGAGCTCTCTGACTTGGCTTCTCTGCCGAGCGTGCTCGTACATCGACGCGACTACAGCGACGAGGCCATCGAGCACGCGCCGACGACTCCAGGGATGAAGTACCGCCATTACTCGCCGAGCGTCCCCGTCACCCTTCTGCGTACGACTACGCAACCTCCTAATGGAGCCACACGGACTTCTGTCTCTACTTTCCTGGACACCCTTCAATCCGACGCCACGGCGCTCGGGAGACCGCTTCAGGTCGGAGTGCTCGCGCCCTCCGACTCCCCACTCTCCAGGAAGCTGGCTGCCGCTTCTCCGCCGAATGTGCTGTGGATCAGCCACCCACTCGGCCCGCTCGCAGAACCCGCCGTGTCTGCGCAGCGATTGTTCGACGGACTGCTTTCCTTGGACGGCGCGAAGGTGGACGTCATCCTTATAGAAGAGATAGACGAGGAGCGGGAAGGTCTCGCGGTGATGAACCGCGTGAAGAAGGCCGCTGGGGAGTCAGTTTGGCTAGAGGTCTAGACTATGTTACTGCTATGGTACGCCTACATTATCATTATAATCTCCTGCATTCCTGCGGCTATTAGAGCGTCGTTAGATGTATCAGACCTTTTGAACGTTCATGGGGCATAATGGCTCTGCACCTGGCAGGTCCGTTGTTCGCGCGCTCCTGGACACGCACTCGAGTCCGGGGGCGGGTGAAGGATGTGATCTCAGCGCGTGAAAGGCTTCCCGCGGAACGTTTCTTCGAGTCCACGCAGGACCAAAGCTTCCTCGAGGTTTTGAGCGTACATTGCCGCGCTCCCGCCTTTCTTTACTGTGCGAAATAGAGCGCATCATTGACAGGTGGAACAGCATCACCTCGTTGTGGCCATGAGGCCCGCCGCATGTAGTGGCGCATGCCCCCTCCAAGGTCACCAGAGCCTTCCATTATCGCGGTTGGGAGATAGCTCCTGATCTTTCGGAAGTCGGAGGGCCATCTCCTTGCGTTCGCCGCCGGGTGGAATTCCGCGCACGTCCGCTGGTCGTACCAAGGCTGGCAGGAGACGCCTGGACGTGCTGCATGGTGTCCAACCTGCATGAGCTCAATGTTCACCATGGGAAAGGGAACAAAAAGATCACATTATCTCTCCGTCCATCTTCTGCTAAGGACAATGCGAAATATCGTTGTGTCGGTCCCGACTCCGGCGTTGGATGATGTGGGTGGACGTAGAATCCCGACCTCGCCTTCTTTAGCGGACTATGAGTCGTTACATTGTCTGTGTCTGCAGGGGTTGAGGCACATTTCGTCCTCGTGTAGAGATTCGAGTGGCATGATTGGGGTACGCGGTGCAGCAATTCGATTTTCCAGGTGGTGGGGGAGAGTCGAAATGTCACGTGACCGTCCCGGACAGACTCAGTCGCTCATTCCGAGCCTTTGTACACCTGGGATGTGACGAAACTTGCGAGCTGCATGTTGATTATACGGAGGGGTATCTACCATGAACGTGTTCGCTCTTCTTCCTTTGCTATCCGTCCGGTGGCGGCCTCGGAGTCCCTCCGCAGTATAAAAGCTCGATGTGGCCGTTAAGGGCGGCACCTTGGAGTCCCCCTCTTTTCTCGTTACACCACTGTGCAGAGCAAAACTTCTTGTTATCCCTTTGACTGCGCTATTTTCCTTGTATTTCACCATGCAGCCGCAACCGAGCCGTAAGTAGCATCATGCAAACTGCCTTCCATCCTCTGTGGCTCATCTGACGCCTTATTTCCCAATAGGTCTCAACACGTCTTCTCCCTTTACACCTCCTACCCCTTCTCCATCGCCCGGCGCGGTGTCTATGGCCGCGTCCGACTCCGAGTGGTCCACAGCTAGCGACTGGTCCCTGGACTCGTCGAATCCTTCCTCCCGCGCGCCGTCTCCTTACCTTCTCGCCTTGGGCTCCACGCCTCAGAACCCGTCCACCGTCACAGAGGAACACATCAAAACGCTCCTCGAGGTCTACCAAGCCATCGGCGGCAGGGCGACGCCCAGCCCGACCACTTCCCAGTGTCCTCCCACTCCAGCTTCGATGCTCCCAGCTGGCGCCAGCCCAGAAGGAGTCAAGCGGAAGATCCCTCGTCCTGCGAACGCCTTCATGCTCTACCGGTCTTGGCTTCTCAAGTCTGGCCAGATCCCGCCGAACATCGAGAAGCGCCAGCAGCATATCAGTCGCGTCGCCGGTGAATGCTGGAATCTCCTGTCGAAGGAAGAGCAGCAAACGTGGCACAAGAAGGCCGAGGACGTCAAGCGCGAGCACTGCAAGAAGTACCCAGAGTGGAAGTTCGCTCCCGAGCGCAAGTCGTCGCGCCGCAAGACGCCCTCGGACCCCGACGCCCCCGTGCCTGAGGGCGAGGAGTACATCCGTTGGATCCGCGAGACGTACGTCGGGCTCAAGGGCGACGCCGTCGCCCCTCCACGTCCCCGCAAGTCCAAGCCTCG